>CAJQUW010014891.1:0-72400 GCA_907163375.1 Prostheceraeus crozeri
TGGTGAAATCTCTGATGATATCAAATTACATGTATCCATTTTAGGGAAGATTTTCGTTTTTTGTGTGACCTTTCTCATTATATTATTCTGCCAATGAATGTAAAGAATGCATGCATTGACTACATCAAATTAGCAATATCAAATACATTGTAAACCGTTGACTGACAATTGACAGACAAATCCTGCAAAATCTATTTTGTCGGTCATTGTTAGTTCTTGTAGGATGATTGCCACTGAAAACCTACAATATCTGACAAAAGCGACAAAATAAAGTTTAAATTTCATAAAAAATAATAGGTAATTAATTAAATTATGTCAAGATAAATCATGGTTTTGCCACACAATAACACAGACTGCCCAAAAGTCAAGCAATCACTAATCGAAAAAGTCAATCAATGTTCAACAGTTTTTGTTTAGGTAATTTGCATGCAAAGCTTCTGTTTCGATGTCGGTGGAGAACCTACAAATTCGTCGGATATCGCAGGATATTGGAGGTGACAATCGTCGGTTGATTTTGTCAGTAATTTTGTAGGATAATTGTCGGTCTACGGTTTACAGTGTAGGATTACCGTTGTTAATTGTCATGCACAACTACAAATAGAAAAATTAAACAGTGAATTGCATCCTTAGTTGAAAATTGGCAACAGACCTGAATTGCCGTTTCATCCAAAATCAGGAATCATCAGGAGGCCTAGTTCACATCTCTCAACTCCCTATCTAAGGTTGGCCATACCTGGGTGAAACAGTTAGCTAGTGAAACATCAGCGGGTAATAACTGTGTCAAACTCTGAGCCAAGAGAATTGAATGACGGCTGGCATAATCATGAATCTGGTGTTCCGCCAGCCTTGGAGTAAGTCTTGCTAAGTGATCATTTCAATGACTTGGATATGTCGGGAACAGGGCATTTCCAGCATAAATTCATTCCCATCCTATGGAAATTCCTATCATAATTGCAGACCTGATATGCCGCCTTTAAGCCTGAGAAATTCAAAGGGATAGAAGTTGCTGGCCAAAACATTTATGCTTCATTTTGATATCACAATTGCATTCAAAACAGCATCAAAATGGAGCAGGGCCATTGAAATGTGTTTTCCAAAGCGTCGTCCAAAAATAGTCACTAATGGGTTAACAACAAGTTAAGAATATTTCTGACAATGAGTGAACGACTGTTACCTGCCGTTCACCTTGTCTATTGTTGCTTTGACTGCTTCTTTAACAGATCCGTTATAGATTGTAGTATTCTCTCGTAATCACTTTTGCTCCATGTTCCTGAATTAATCCGACTAGAGTTTTTTGGTAATAGTGATGTGATGGTGTGCGTGCGAAGATAATCATCCCAACGTGAAGACGGTGGTGGGGTTGCGTCAGTGGTACAAAAACCAAATATTGCGATGAGTAGCACAATAGCAGCGAATAAGCGCATTTTATCTTCTCTTCTGATATTTGAATTGTTCCAAACACAAACATGGAAAGCTTTTATATGATATTTTCCATCCCACATGTTTATAGTTTCAATAAATAAGATTTGGTTTACGAATATAATTTCATAGTTGCAATAAACTCCGAACTTCGAACAATTTATAAACAACAATTTTAAAAATATTTCCACCTACTTGTCCAGAAGCTAGATTGAAAAATGAGTGAATTCTGGAGCATCAAAGTGTCTGCTATCATGCAATCACTCCTATGTTGCGGGAAGAAGAGACACTATTTCACAGTCAGTTGTGTGGGAACACGAATTCGCATATGGAAATGTACTATTAAAAGCATCAAATGCGCCGCTATATTACAGCTACAAAAGTGCTTGCTGCGTTATATGATGCTGGCTATAGCACACATCCTTGTAATAAGAAACGTCTAATGCTGTGTGTCCAATGTGGAAATCTGATTAGAATATCTGCTCGCATATGATTGCCTTGGTCATTATTAAACATGTCTAAGTGTCATTTCAACACCAATCGTGCATACCATACGCATCAATAAATGATGTCTAGGGAGTGTTGGCCATGCGCGTATACGTTGTGAGGAGTCGATTGCCATGTAAAATTGTGTCGGAACCATAACGCAAATCATACTACAGTGTATATCAACAAACATTCTTCTTAATCAATCGCTTTGCCGTGAGAGAAATACACTGAAATACCTTGCAACTTAGATAACAGATAAATTGAATGCTAACATGCCTAATACCGTGAAGGCAATGCGTTCTTGCGACATGCGGAAATTTCGAGAGGATTCCCATAGAAATCTTCTGCGGTATGGGACAGTTATTGGATTGAAGTTCGAGTCCGACGATAACTCTTTACTACAGAGACTCCGATACGGCTGACTGAAATTTCTCAATCCGCAAACGTCTTAAATCTGCAATTTTCAAACAGAAAGATTCGTCAATGATTGCTAAATTCAACACTATAATAAAAAATGTGCCAAAAAAGATCAAACAAAAAGTAACATGAAACCGCCAATAAAGAGAAGTAAACTCGCATGATCAAAGTTTTCTACAAAATCAAGTGAAAGACAGTCATAGAAATAAGTTGCTCCGTACTACCAGTTACGGACAGTGAAATCAATCATGTCTAGATCACCTACCAATCCAATATCATCACGATGACGTGATACGGCGTGTGTGGTTGGAGGTGCCGACCCTTTCCACTTCCTGCCATTGGGAGGGGGTCCAGGTGTCCGGCGTGGTTGGTTCTCCACAGCTACACAGTCTATAGCTCTGATATTGAAGAGGAAAGCACTATATCACCCGTTTCCAGTTCGATTGCGGTTGAGAAGAGGACCCATTGACGTCGTGATAGATCGCATCTTTCAGTAAATTATGGCAGTTTCGGGTATGCGATAGTCGACAAACAATTATGCTTGATATATACTTGAAGTTCAAATAGAAATGACAAATTTACAAGGAAATCACAGATTAAATTTCATCAATGTTTAAATCACCTATTAAATAAATCAGCTTCTCATCAGATCTTCAGTATCATGATAAATTCATCATAGATGAATCCAACGAAGGCCATTAAAATGTAGAGTCAATAAAGAATCTCAAGAGATCAGAAAAAGACGAAATAGGAGGAACAGAAGTCAATAAATGTGTTTAACTGAGCATTGAAAATAAAGACAAAAGGGCTTTGGGATGGGAATCGGCCTTCACTGGTATAAGTCGGTGAGAATTTCAAACTCACTTTGAAAATCGACACTTAGCTGATATTACAATCACAATTGTGCAGCAAACATCATCCCATTTCTTTTCTCTTTAGTATCTATCCCACCAAGCAATTCAAGTCGTGTTTCCGTAGTATTTGTGTAAATTTTGGTAAATGGCCAGTGATATGATTCTTTCAGTTTTTAGACATTAACCGCAGGGAGGTCACATATCTTTCATTCATTATTACACCGCTGTAATGAGTCGAATGCTTTAAGGAAGTCGTCAATATTATTATAAATGCTATACAAAAATAGTACACAACATCAAAATTATGCTTGATAGTAGGAATTCATAATTAAGGATAAGTCAGAATGATTTTGGGAGGCATAAGCGCAAATCTGCTCAACAATTGAGTAACAATAACTCTCTCTATCAAAATCGGAATACATGCAGACATTCGCAGTGTGTTTGAGATGTCCCTCATATGGACAATGGTCCTCTCCGAAAACGTCAGCAATTGCTCATTGAATTCTCCACAGTTTGCGTGTGCTTGAACCCTGTGTCGATTTGACTAATTCTGAATTTGAGTGTGTAGATGTAAATGAATTCAATATCTTATTCCTAACAATTGCATTGATTACAATTCCAGATTGAAGAAAAATCGAAAGAACTTTTGGAGCAGCTTGAAGAAACGCATCGGAAATTTGACAGTGAGAAAAAGCGTCAACTCGGTAATTCTAATGCAAGGAAGAAGATGGCTCTACATCGTCGTGGAATGGACTTGATGCCGGAAGTTGAGAATGTGGAGGACGGAAAGACAACTGAGTGTGATCCCACATCAGTCCAAAGTCATATCTGACGGTTAGTGACTATTCAATAACTCAGTCAATGAATTCATTTCTAGATTTCAGTTCTCATGCGAAATATCAAATGGAAGATTAAATTGATATTTAATTGATATTTACGAGTAACATACCAAATTGCAATTTCAAAGACAATGTCTTCTTCGTCAGTGGTTTAAATATAAAAGCACACGTTAAAAACAATCAGTCATCAAAACAGAAATTTAGTCCAATAGAAAGCTACAAACGTAAAAACAATGGTATTACTGTTTAACAATAAAGAAGTACAACAGAGAAGTGGCACAACACTACTTCAGTACCATTGTTTTTATGTTTGTAGCTTTCTATTGGACTAAATTTCTCTTTTGATGCCTGATTAAGTTTAACGTGTGCTTATATATTTAAACCACTGACGAAGAAGACATTGTCTTTGAAATTGCAATTTGGTATGTTACTCGTAAATAAAGGATGATAGAATAGTAGTAAGAAAACGGCGAACACCAGATAGCGCAAGATGGCCGCCATCGCTGACGTCCCCCCTCCCCCTCCCCCCTCCCCCTCCCCCCTCTGGAACGACAGAGGTTGTAGTCTGTCGTGGTGTGCCGGCCAGGTTGGTCCACGTTCACAAAATGTTCGCTGACTCCCCCCCCTCTGCAACGACAGAGTGTGAGACTCGAGTGAGTTGGTCTGACCGCCTGGTTGACGTGGGCAACCGTCTAGGTTGACGTGGGCGACCGTCTAGGTTGACGTGGGCGACCGTCTAGGTTGTCGTGGATGGTGAAATGGCTGCCAGATTCGGATTCAGCGTAAAATTCTGCATCTGTGGTGTGATTTCCAGGTCAATCGGCAAGAAAAAATTTTTCTTCAAAATTTTAACAGAGTTAAAATTTGGGACGTTTCGATGTGTAGCGCCCAAACGAAGCATCGGATGAGAAAACGGAGGGCAGATTCGGATTCAGCGTGAAATTCTGCATCGATATGGTGAGTTTCAAGTCAATCGGAGAGAAAAAATTTTCGCTGACGTCCCCCCCCCCTCTGGACAGCTTGCTTCGATTTTGGCTTCCAGTGGACGGATTTTGTCGTGCCATAGCTCGTTTGAAAGCTAAGAGTGAGACAAATTCACTGAAAGAAACGGCTTGTTCCTATCTGTCTTCGTTTAGATGTGAGACGCCATTTAAGATTTTGGGACATTGGTGAAAAACGACAGAGTTAGAATTTGGGACGTTTTGGGCTCTAGCTTCAAAACGAAGCATCGGATTGGAAAACGGATTTCAGATTCGGATTCAGCGTCAAATTCTACATGGAAATGGTGTATTTCCAGCTCAATCGGAGCACTAGAACAGGAGATAGACGGGTTTTTTAGTGTTTGGATGATGGGTGTTACGTCATCAGCTGATCGCCACACACTATATAAGCTGGGAACCGAGAGAGACTTGTCATTAAGACGAGAGATTGTCAACGGTAAGTCGTCTCTCTGAGCTCCGATGATAGCTTCGGACATTCCAAATCCCGAGTTTCTGTAAGAAACCGACTTAGAAAATTTCATTGCTGATATCAGCTAAGGCGTCAGACTTAGAGGTTAGCCAGGAGATGGCCTTCGTCTCCAGGCCATAAAAGACTCCAAAACTTTAAAGGCTTGTAACTTTGCTTCTACAAGTCCGTTTGACTTGATTCAAAAAAGGTTCGGTCGCTATTGACCTGCCCTAAGTGATAGACTACTTATAAAATTTCATAAGTAGTGCTAAAAGTTGAAAAATTTAAATTCACTAGTTTTGGAGGTTTTCTGGGGTTTTCGACCCTGCTGAATTCAACTAAGGCATTTATAATGTTGTACGAGGCGAGCTTCAGCTCGAGACTTGTTTCCTGATGTAAATAACTCCACCGATTTTCACGTCAAAATCGGGGTCCGAATACCAACACAGTGATATGACGCACGCTCTGTCCGTCGGAGGTTGGATTTGTGGGCCGAGGCCTTGGAGTTGGGATAAGATCCCCTCTGAGTAATGCCTGTAACGGATTCATCAGCTTAACTTGTCTATCCTCAAGTAATGATAGCATTACAGTATGACTTTGAAAACATAATCTTCACATTTACTGACATTTTATTTCTATACGTTGCGCTCTGCTCAGGTTTGATATCAAACTTTCTCATTTTTCTTTGCAGTGAAAAATGACCAAAGACGTGAATAAACGCCTGCAATTTTTTAAATGCAGTTGTGGGGATGTGTTTAGGGGTGAGAATTTTCACCTTCACCATAAAAAGAATGCTGCGCATAGTGTTGCGGTTAAGGTGTGGTTTTGTGTGTGGTGTAATGTGAGGTGTGATGAAAGGAATGATGCCTTCAGTGAGTTGCACTCGAAGTGTGTATTCAGAAAAATTTCGAAAGTTTTGATGAAGAAGATGATGTGTGGTGAGCAGGGAATGCTGTATGAGGAGGGAATGTGTGCTCGTTTGCCACCAGTAGAGGTGGTAAATGTTGAAAAGCGTGTTGTGAGTGATGTAGATTTGGATGCGAGTACCTCCGAAAAGAGTAGAGTGATGTCGGTGAGTTGGATTTCATCGGATGATGAATGTATGAATGTTGATTCGAGTGTTGCTGCTGCTGAGCGTGAGCTTGAGAAAGCTGTGAGGGCGATTGTGCCAGCACCCGAGGTGTTGGCACAATCAACGCCTAGACCTTCACCGAGGTGCGTTGAGAAAGTTGAGAGGTCGACTGTTCCGTGTGAAGTTGTGCTGTCGAGGGATGATGTGCGTGCTTATACGAATGTGAGGCATGAGTGTACAAAGTTAGAAGGAAGAGTGAGATCGCTGAAGAGTACGCTGAAAGAGGTGACTGCTGAGCGTGATAGTTTGAAGTTGAATGCTGAGAGTGTGACTCAAAAGTTAAGGGAGTGTGCGGCTGCAAAAGAGAGTATGGTGAAGGAGAGAAAGTTGAAGGAAGAGGCGGTGATGAAGTTTGAGAAGTGTGATCGAGAGCGAAGTGAGGAGCGCATGCTGAAGGAAGCGGCGCTTGAGGAAGTGAGTTTGTTGAAGAATGAGTTGGCGCGTTTGAAGGAGTGTGAGAAGGTGAAATCTCTCACAACTATGCACATCCCCATCGCGGGTGTCGTCCCTGACAAGCCAATTGTATATCTAAATATAAGCAACGACGACACTCAAGAGTGCTACAGCTGTGCGGATGTCCGTTGCTACCATGTAAATATTCAACACACCGACGACATCCACATAGCTTGTTCAAAGCCATACAAGTATCGTGAGTATAATGACTGAGATATATCATCATGCCATCTTTCCAACTCTTACTTCTTTCATTTCAGGAGCCATAAAGAAGTAAAAGAAAGCTATTTCTTGTGAACGCACCAAACGGCCTTTTTAAAGGCCACTCTTAATGTGGCTAGATCGGTCCCAAGCCCGACAGCATCTTCGGATGTGAACACAGAGGGAGAGTCTACAATTAAAACTTAGTAAAATAGATGTGTGAGATGGATTCAACCCGAATCCTATAACACCTTTACATTTACTGACTATACATTTGTCCTGCTATCAGGTTGTTTTGACTTGCTATCTAGTTGAATAGTCTCTTGCTATCAAGAGATTCACTTCTGCTCATAAAGCACATCATCGCTGTAATACCTCCTTTGCTCGAGCGTTCCTTCGGGACGGCGGGTACTGCCGTAGAGGGATTGTGTTGCACGGGTTGTTCGTCGTTTGTTAGACCGAAACCTCTGAGCCGTTGCTCATGTTGGGCGTTCGACTTCATACTCAACGTGACGTTTTCTCTCGCCAGGTCAGAGTACTTCAGCCATTCGACAAAGGTTAGTCTTTATGATATGGAGTAGAGTGAAATGTAATTCATTAGATGTCCCTTCAATGATTGCTCACATGATAAACGTTGATGAGACAAATGAAATGATTCTCATCTTCCCTTTTCAGCGATTGAAATCTACTAACACACTACCGTATAATCGGCCACTATGGGGCAAGACATGATAGAGCCTCCACGCGCTTTGCCCTGGGCAGTCTTTAGACTGGCGAATACTATCATTAAGTTGAATCTGCTATCAGTCAACTTGAACGTTGCGTCGTGTTAGAGGGTATATAAACCACTGCCTCTCATTTCATTTCATTTCAATCATGCAGACGCCGAACAGTCAAGTCAGCTCTCCTCGCGGACCGCAGTTAAGGCCGCGAAATTTATTTGAGGAGTTTGTCAGGCTAGAGGAGCAAGACAGAGTCCACAATAATCTTGCTCGGATTGGCAATCCGATGACAGCAACTGTTATCAATCCAACGGAATGGCGCTACATTCCACTTTTTAGCCATGTGCCAATTAGTGTGGAAGTCGACACTGCTACCAAAGAGAGAGTCAAAGACTCTCTCAGCAGAATTGGTAGGGTGTAAGATGACGTTACTCCCGAGAACGAACCACCGGCTCTCTTAAGGGCCACCATGGGGCAAGACATGATAGAACCTCCACGCGGTTTGCCCTGGGCAGTCTTCAGACTGGCGAATACTATCATTAAGTTGAATCTGCTATCAGTCAACTTGAACGTTATGCAGTCGATTGCTATCCCTGAAGCATTCTGATTCGCTGTTGAGCAATTCATTGTTGAAAACCCTATATAAGCCAGAAGATTGTAGCGCTTCTCATTCAATTTCAAGTCACGATGGAATCGACATCTGCCAACAGCATTCCCGTCTTCATCGATGAAGACAACGCCATTCCCGAGTTCATCATCCTCGACGAGTGGGATGAAGAGGATGATAAGAAGGGGAAGATCGAGAAGATCATTTGGACGGATGGGGTGTGGACTCCAAATACCACTCGCATCCGAAAGGTGCCAGATGCACCAGTACGACCTCGGCGGTATAGGGTCTATGACAACCTAACCGTCATACTCATTGACTATTCCAGCCAATAGTCAAATTCACACCCCCCGAGAACGAACCATCGGCTCTCTTAAGGGCCAGCATGGGGCAAGACATGATAGAACCTCCTCGCGGTTTGCCCTGGGCAGTCTTCGGACTGGCGAATACTATCATTAAGTTGAATCTGCTATCAGTCAACTTGAACGTTGCAAATGAAGTTCGGTGTAATACTTCCTTTCGACGGGCGTTCCTGTAAAGGGCGGCGGTGAAACCCGTAGGTATGTATACCGCAAGGGACATTCGGCAATGGTCAATCTTGTTAAACCTCTCTGCGTCATGTTTGCAAGTGATTGCCTCTGTCTCAACGTAGTATGCATTCGCGCCAGGGCGACATTTAGCCAACTGTCGAAGGTTGCCTAAAACTTTCCATTGCATACGTTATGAGAACCATGAGTTCTACCTGTCTCTATCAATGAGACGAATTGATGAATGGAATGAAATGGGAGGACACTCACGTGCCACACGCAACATAACACACTTCTCTCTTCCGTAGTCTAACAAGCTCTTTACACATGGATCGCAGTCGATTGCTATCCCTGTATCAGAAGTGCAAGCTATCTTAATTTTGTTTGATACTATTTCATCTATCATCATCGCCCATATGAAATGTTTTAAGATTTACAAGTTAGACTAAGCGTGCTACTATTTCCAAATGAAAAAGTATACATGGTTAAATCATCCACTTAAGCCCATCCGTAGTCTAACAAGCTCTTTACACATGGATTGCAGTCGATTGCCATCCCTGTATCAGAAGTGTAAGCCATCTTAATTTTATTTAACACTATTTCATCTACCATCATCACCCATATGAAGTGTCATAAGATTTACAAGTTAGAAATAAAGTTTCAATAGTGTATGTGTTAGAAATAAAGGTGCAACTGTTTGTAAAAATAAGATCGCAAGATTTACTAGTTTACAAGTTAGACTAAGTGTAAATTAAAAATAAAATTATAACTGTTTCAAGAGTTTACAAGTTAGAAATTAAGTTTCAATGGTGTATACGTTAGAAATAAAGTTTTAGCTGTTTGTATATCAAAATAAAGTTTCAAGAGTTTACAAGTTAGAAATAAAGTTTCAATAGTGTATGTGTTAGAAATAAAGGTGTAACTGTTTGTAAAAATAAGATCGCAAGATTTACTAGTTTACAAGTTAGACTAAGTGTAAATTAAAAATAAAATTATAACTGTTTCAAGAGTTTACAAGTTAGAAATTAAGTTTCAATGGTGTATACGTTAGAAATAAAGTTTTAGCTGTTTGTATATCAAAATAAAGTTTCAAGAGTTTACAAGTTAGAAATAAAGTTTCAATAGTGTATGTGTTAGAAATAAAGTTTTAACTGTTTGTAAAAATAAGATCGCAAGATTTACTAGCTTACAAGTTAGACTAAGTGTAAATTAAAAATAAAATTATAACTGTTTCACGAGTTAAAGCGTTGATGCAACGATGAACAATTAATAAGCTGAAAAGTTTTAGATTCACTTTAACATTACCATATGTTTACAGATAGAAATGTATCACATCAAAGCTACTTCATGAGTTAGTTTGCCAGGAGTGTATCATCTCAAACTTTTACTCCGACTGTGGAACATTGATTTCCATGATGAAGATTTAAATAGTTAGATTCGATGACGAACAAGATTTACTAGTTTACAAGTTGGACAAAGCGTTCTACTATTTGTAAATGAAAGATATCATTTCAACAGTTTACCAGTTAGAAATAAAGTTTCAAGAGTTTACAAGTTAGAAATAACGTTTCAATAGTGTGTGCGTTAGAAATAAAGTTTTAGCTGTTTGTATATCAAAATAAAGTTTCAAGAGTTTACAAGTTAGAAATAAAGATGTAACTGTTTGTAAAAATAAGATCGCAAGATTTACTAGTTTACAAGTTAGACTAAGTGTAAATTAAAAATAAAATTATAACTGTTTCACGAGTTAAAGCGTTGATGCAACGATGAACAATTAATAAGCTGAAAAGTTTTAGATTCACTTTAACATTACCATATGTTTACAGATAGAAATGTATCACAGCAAAGCTACTTCATGAGTTAGTTTGCCAGGAGTGTATCATCTCAAACTTTTACTCCGACTGTGGAACATTGATTTCCATGATGAAGATTTAAATAGTTAGATTCGATGACGAACAAGATTTACTAGTTTACAAGTTGGACAAAGCGTTCTACTATTTGTAAACGAAAGATATCATTTCAACAGTTTACCAGTTAGAAATAAAGTTTCAACAGTCTACAAGTTAAAAATAAAGTTTCAACCGTTTACAAGTTAAAAATGAAGTTTCAATAGTGTGTATGTTAAGAATAAAGTTCTATCTGTTTATATGTTAGAAATAAAAATGAAGGTTCACCAGTTTACAAGTTAAGAATAAAGTTTTATCTGCTTGTATGTCAGGAATGAAATAAAGCTTCACCAGTTTAAGAGTTAAAAATAAAGTTTCAATAGTGTGTATGTTAAGAATAAAGTTCTATCTGTTTATATGTTAGAAATAGAATGAAGTTTCAACAGTTTACAAGCTAAGAATAAAGTTCTATCTGTTTATATGTTAGAAATAGAATGAAGTTTCACCAGTTTACAAGCTAAGAATAAAGTTCTATCTGTTTATATGTTAGAAATAAAACAAAGTTTCAACCGTTAACAAGTTAAAAATAAAGTTTCAATAGTTTACAAGTTAAGAATAAAGTTTCAATAGTGTGCATGTTCAGAATAAAGTTCTATCTGTTTATATGTTAGAAATAGAATGAAGTTTCACCAGTTTACAAGTTAAGAATAAAGTTCTATCTGTTTATATGTTAGAAATAAAATGAAGTTTCATCAGTTTACAAGTTAAGAATAAAGTTCTATCTGTTTGTATGTTAGAAATAAAACAGAGTTTCAACCGTTGACAAGTTAAAAAATAAAGTTTCAATAGTTTGCAAGTTAAAACTAGTGTTTCAATAGTGCGTATGTTAAGAATAAAGCTTTATCTGTTTGTATGTTAGAAATAAAATGAAGCTTCACCAGTTTACAAGTTAAGAATAAAGTTTTATCTGCTTGTATGTCAGAAATGAAATAAAGGTTCACCAGTTTAAGAGTTAAAAATAAAGTTTCAATAGTTTGCAAGTTAAAACTAATGTTTCACCAGTTGGCAAGTTAAGAATAAAGTTTTATCTGTTTGTATGATACAAATAAAACAAAGTTTCAACCGTTTACAAGTTAAAA
The DNA here is from genome assembly GCA_907163375.1 of Prostheceraeus crozeri. Lineage (NCBI taxonomy): Eukaryota > Metazoa > Platyhelminthes > Polycladida > Euryleptidae > Prostheceraeus > Prostheceraeus crozeri. The sequence goes on from CAJQUW010014891.1 coordinate 12,135, forward strand.
ATAAAGTTTCAATAGTTTACAAGTTAAAAATAAAGTTTCAATAGTGTGCATGTTCAGAATAAAGTTTTATCTGTTTATATGTTAGAAATGGAATGAAGTTTCACCAGTTTACAAGTTAAGAATAAAGTTCTATCTGTTTATATGTTAGAAATAAAATGAAGTTTCATCAGTTTACAAGTTAAGAATAAAGTTGTATCTGTTTGTGTGTTAGAAATAAAACAAAGTTTCAACCGTTAACAAGTTAAAAATAAAGTTTCAATAGTTTGCAAGTTAAAACTAATGTTTCAATAGTGCGTATGTTAAGAACAAAGTCTTATCTGTTTTGTATGATAGAAATAAAACAAAGTTTCAACCGTTTACAAGTTAAAAATAAAGTTTCAATAGTTTACAAGTTAAAAATAAAGTTTCAATAGTGTGCATGTTCAGAATAAAGTTCTATCTGTTTATATGTTAGAAATAGAATGAAGTTTCACCAGTTTACAAGTTAAGAATAAAGTTCTATCTGTTTATATGTTAGAAATAAAACAAAGTTTCATCAGTTTACAAGTTAAGAATAAAGTTCTATCTGTTTGTATGTTAGAAATAAAACAGAGTTTCAACCGTTGACAAGTTAAAAAATAAAGTTTCAATAGTTTGCAAGTTAAAACTAGTGTTTCAATAGTGCGTATGTTAAGAATAAAGTTTTATCTGTTTGTATGTTAGAAATAAAATGAAGTTTCATCAGTTTACAAGTTAAGAATAAAGTTGTATCTGTTTGTGTGTTAGAAATAAAACAAAGTTTCAACCGTTAACAAGTTAAAAATAAAGTTTCAATAGTTTGCAAGTTAAAACTAATGTTTCAATAGTGCGTATGTTAAGAACAAAGTCTTATCTGTTTGTATGATAGAAATAAAACAAAGTTTCAACCGTTTACAAGTTAAAAATAAAGTTTCAATAGTTTACAAGTTAAAAATAAAGTTTCAATAGTGTGCATGTTCAGAATAAAGTTCTATCTGTTTATATGTTAGAAATAAAATGAAGTTTCACCAGTTTACAAGTTAAGAATAAAGTTCTATCTGTTTATATGTTAGAAATAAAATGAAGTTTCATCAGTTTACAAGTTAAGAATAAAGTTCTATCTGTTTGTATGTTAGAAATAAAACAGAGTTTCAACCGTTGACAAGTTAAAAAATAAAGTTTCAATAGTTTGCAAGTTAAAACTAGTGTTTCAATAGTGCGTATGTTAAGAATAAAGCTTTATCTGTTTGTATGTTAGAAATAAAATGAAGCTTCACCAGTTTACAAGTTAAGAATAAAGTTTTATCTGCTTGTATGTCAGAAATGAAATAAAGTTTCACCAGTTTAAGAGTTAAAAATAAAGTTTCAACAGTGTCTACGTTAGAAATAAACCGTTTACAAGTTAAAAATAAAGTTTCAACAGTGTCTACGTTAGAAATAAAGTTTTATCTGTTTGTAAAGTACGATCGTAGGATTTACTAGTTTGCAAGTTAGACTCAGCATTCTACTAGTTGTAAATGAAAAATATCGTTTCAACAGTTTACAGATTAGAATAAAGTTTCAATAGCGTGCACGTTAGAAATAAAGTTATGACTGTTTGTATGTGTATGTGTGTTAGAAATAAAGTTTCAACCGTTTACAAGTTAAAAATAAAGTTTCAACAGTGTGTATGTTAGAAATAAAGTTTTATCTGTTTATATGTTAGAAACAAAACAAAGTTTCAACAGTTTACAAGCTGAAAAATAAAGTTTCAACAGTGTGTACGTTAGGAATAAAGTTTTATCTGTTTGTAAGTTAGAAATAAAGTTTTAACTGCTTGTGTGTTAGAAATAGAGGTATGACAGTTTATATGCTAGAAAGAAAGGTATAACTGTTTGTAAGACAAGATCGTAAGATTTACTACTTTGCAAGTTAGACTCAGCATTCTACTAGTTGTAAATGAAAAATATCGTTTCAACAGTTTACAGATTAAAATAATGTTTCAATAGTGTATATGATGGAAATAAAGTTTAAGCGCTTTGTGCGTTAGAAATAAAGTTTCAATAGCGTGCACGTTAGAAATAAAGTTATGACTGTTTGTATGTGTATGTGTGTTAGAAATAAAGTTTCAGCCAGAAATAAAGTTTTAAGATTTACTACTTTGCAAGTTAGACTCAGCATTCTACTAGTTGTAAATGAAAAATATCGTTTCAACAGTTTACAGATTAAAATAAAGTTTCAATAGTGTATATGATGGAAATAAAGTTTAAGCGCTTTGTGCGTTAGAAATAAAGTTTCAATAGCGTGCACGTTAGAAATAAAGTTATGACTGTTTGTATGTGTATGTGTGTTAGAAATAAAGTTTCAGCCGTTTACAAGTTATAAATAAAGTTTTAACAGTGTGTACGTTAGAAATAAAGTTTTAGCTGTTTATATGTTAGAAACAAAATAAAGTTTCAACAGTTTACAAGTTGAAAAATAAAGTTTCAACAATGTGTACGTTAGAAATAAATGAAAGTAAGAACTTCATCGTATGAGTATTCAAAGCATGTTTTGTAAATGAAATGTGTGTCATACTGACATGATAGAATCAAGCTTGACAAACGCGTTTAACAAGCAGTTAAAACTTTATTTCTAACTTACAAACAGATAAAACTTTATTCCTAACGTACACACTGTTGAAACTTTATTTTTCAGCTTGTAAACTGTTGAAACTTTGTTTTGTTTCTAACATATAAACAGATAAAACTTTATTTCTAACATACACACTGTTGAAACTTTATTCTTAACTTGTAAACGGCTGAAACTTTATTTCTAACACACATACACATACAAACAGTCATAACTTTATTTCTAACGTGCACGCTATTGAAACTTTATTTCTAACGCACAAAGCGCTTAAACTTTATTTCCATCATATACACTATTGAAACTTTATTTTAATCTGTAAACTGTTGAAACGATATTTTTCATTTACAACTAGTAGAATGCTGAGTCTAACTTGCAAAGTAGTAAATCTTACGATCTTGTCTTACAAACAGTTATACCTTTCTTTCTAGCATATAAACTGTCATACCTCTATTTCTAACACACAAGCAGTTAAAACTTTATTTCTAACTTACAAACAGATAAAACTTTATTCCTAACGTACACATTGTTGAAACTTTATAATTCAGCTTGTAAACTGTTGAAACTTTGTTTTGTTTCTAACATATAAACAGATAAAACTTTATTTCTAACATACACACTGTTGAAACTTTATTTTTAACTTGTAAACGGTTGAAACTTTATTTCTAACACACATACACATACAAACAGTCATAACTTTATTTCTAACGTGCACGCTATTGAAACTTTATTCTAATCTGTAAACTGTTGAAACGATATTTTTCATTTACAACTAGTAGAATGCTGAGTCTAACTTGCAAACTAGTAAATCCTACGATCGTACTTTACAAACAGATAAAACTTTATTTCTAACGTAGACACTGTTGAAACTTTATTTTTAACTTGTAAACGGTTGAAACTTTATTTCTAACGTACACACTATTGAAACTTTATTTTTAACTCTTAAACTGGTGAAACTTTATTTCATTTCTGACATACAAGCAGATAAAACTTTATTCTTAACTTGTAAACTGGTGAAGCTTCATTTTATTTCTAACATACAAACAGATAAAGCTTTATTCTTAACATACGCACTATTGAAACACTAGTTTTAACTTGCAAACTATTGAAACTTTATTTTTTAACTTGTCAACGGTTGAAATTCTGTTTTATTTCTAACATACAAACAGATAGAACTTTATTCTTAACTTGTAAACTGATGAAACTTCATTTTATTTCTAACATATAAACAGATAGAACTTTATTCTTAACTTGTAAACTGGTGAAACTTCATTCTATTTCTAACATATAAACAGATAGAACTTTATTCTGAACATGCACACTATTGAAACTTTATTTTTAACTTGTAAACTATTGAAACTTTATTTTTAACTTGTAAACGGTTGAAACTTTGTTTTATTTCTATCATACAAACAGATAAGACTTTGTTCTTAACATACGCACTATTGAAACATTAGTTTTAACTTGCAAACTATTGAAACTTTATTTTTAACTTGTTAACGGTTGAAACTTTGTTTTATTTCTAACACACATACAGATACAACTTTATTCTTAACTTGTAAACTGATGAAACTTCATTTTATTTCTAACATATAAACAGATAGAACTTTATTCTTAACTTGTAAACTGGTGAAACTTCATTCCATTTCTAACATATAAACAGATAAAACTTTATTCTGAACATGCACACTATTGAAACTTTATTTTTAACTTGTAAACTATTGAAACTTTATTTTTAACTTGTAAACGGTTGAAACTTTGTTTTATTTGTATCATACAAACAGATAAAACTTTATTCTTAACTTGCCAACTGGTGAAACATTAGTTTTAACTTGCAAACTATTGAAACTTTATTTTTAACTCTTAAACTGGTGAAACTTTATTTCATTTCTGACATACAAGCAGATAAAACTTTATTCTTAACTTGTAAACTGGTGAAGCTTCATTTTATTTCTAACATACAAACAGATAAAGCTTTATTCTTAACATACGCACTATTGAAACACTAGTTTTAACTTGCAAACTATTGAAACTTTATTTTTTAACTTGTCAACGGTTGAAACTCTGTTTTATTTCTAACATACAAACAGATAGAACTTTATTCTTAACTTGTAAACTGATGAAACTTCATTTTATTTCTAACATATAAACAGATAGAACTTTATTCTTAACTTGTAAACTGGTGAAACTTCATTCTATTTCTAACATATAAACAGATAGAACTTTATTCTGAACATGCACACTATTGAAACTTTATTTTTAACTTGTAAACTATTGAAACTTTATTTTTAACTTGTAAACGGTTGAAACTTTGTTTTATTTGTATCATACAAACAGATAAAACTTTATTCTTAACTTGACAACTGGTGAAACATTAGTTTTAACTTGCAAACTATTGAAACTTTATTTTTAACTTGTTAACGGTTGAAACTTTGTTTTATTTCTAACATATAAACAGATAGAACTTTATTCTTAGCTTGTAAACTGGTGAAACTTCATTCTATTTCTAACATATAAACAGATAGAACTTTATTCTTAGCTTGTAAACTGGTGAAACTTCATTCTATTTCTAACATATAAACAGATAGAACTTTATTCTTAACATACACACTATTGAAACTTTATTTTTAACTCTTAAACTGGTGAAGCTTTATTTCATTTCTGACATACAAGCAGATAAAACTTTATTCTTAACTTGTAAACTGGTGAACCTTCATTTTTATTTCTAACATATAAACAGATAGAACTTTATTCTTAACATACACACTATTGAAACTTCATTTTTAACTTGTAAACGGTTGAAACTTTATTTTTAACTTGTAGACTGTTGAAACTTTATTTCTAACTGGTAAACTGTTGAAATGATATCTTTCGTTTACAAATAGTAGAACGCTTTGTCCAACTTGTAAACTAGTAAATCTTGTTCGTCATCGAATCTAACTATTTAAATCTTCATCATGGAAATCAATGTTCCACAGTCGGAGTAAAAGTTTGAGATGATACACTCCTGGCAAACTAACTCATGAAGTAGCTTTGCTGTGATACATTTCTATCTGTAAACATATGGTAATGTTAAAGTGAATCTAAAACTTTTCAGCTTATTAATTGTTCATCGTTGCATCAACGCTTTAAATCGTGAAACAGTTATAATTTTATTTTTAATTTACACTTAGTCTAACTTGTAAACTAGTAAATCCTGCGATCTTATTTTTACAAACAGTTACATCTTTATTTCTAACTTGTAAACTCTTGAAACTTTATTTTGATATACAAACAGCTAAAACTTTATTTCTAACGCACACACTATTGAAACGTTATTTCTAACTTGTAAACTCTTGAAACTTTATTTTGATATACAAACAGCTAAAACTTTATTTCTAACACATACACTATTGAAACTTTATTTCTAACTTGTAAACTCTTGAAACTTTATTTTGATATACAAACAGCTAAAACTTTATTTCTAACGTATACACCATTGAAACTTAATTTCTAACTTGTAAACTCTTGAAACAGTTATAATTTTATTTTTAATTTACACTTAGTCTAACTTGTAAACTAGTAAATCTTGCGATCTTATTTTTACAAACAGTTACACCTTTATTTCTAACACATACACTATTGAATCTTTATTTCTAACTTGTAAATCTTATGACACTTCATATGGGTGATGATGGTAGATGAAATAGTGTTAAATAAAATTAAGATGGCTTACACTTCTGATACAGGGATGGCAATCGACTGCAATCCATGTGTAAAGAGCTTGTTAGACTACGGATGGGCTTAAGTGGATGATTTAACCATGTATACTTTTTCATTTGGAAATAGTAGCACGCTTAGTCTAACTTGTAAATCTTAAAACATTTCATATGGGCGATGATGATAGGTGAAATAGTATCAAACAAAATTAAGATAGCTTGCACTTCTGATACAGGGATAGCAATCGACTGCGATCCATGTGTAAAGAGCTTGTTAGACTACGGAAGAGAGAAGTGTGTTATGTTGCGTGTGGCGCGTGAGTGTCCTCCCATTTCATTCCATTCATCAATTCGTCTCATTGATAGAGACAGGTAGAACTCATGGTTCTCATAACGTATGCAATGGAAAGTTTTAGGCAACCTTCGACAGTTGGCTAAATGTCGCCCTGGCGCGAATGCATACTACGTTGAGACAGAGGCAATCACTTGCAAACATGACGCAGAGAGGTTTAACAAGATTGACCACTGCCGAATGTCCCTTGCGGTATACATAGCTACGGGTTTCACCGCCGCCCTTTACAGGAACGCCCGTCGAAAGGAAGTATTACACCGAACTTCATTTGCAACGTTCAAGTTGACTGATAGCAGATTCAACTTAATGATAGTATTCGCCAGTCCGAAGACTGCCCAGGGCAAACCGCGAGGAGGTTCTATCATGTCTTGCCCCATGGTGGCCCTTAAGAGAGCCGATGGTTCGTTCTCGGGGGGTGTGAATTTGACTATTGGCTGGAATAGTCAATGAGTATGACGGTTAGGTTGTCATAGACCCTATACCGCCGAGGTCGTACTGGTGCATCTGGCACCTTTCGGATGCGAGTGGTATTTGGAGTCCACACCCCATCCGTCCAAATGATCTTCTCGATCTTCCCCTTCTTATCATCCTCTTCATCCCACTCGTCGAGGATGATGAACTCGGGAATGGCGTTGTCTTCATCGATGAAGACGGGAATGCTGTTGGCAGATGTCGCTTCCATCGTGACTTGAAATTGAATGAGAAGCGCTACAATCTTCTGGCTTATATAGGGTTTTCAACAATGAATTGCTCAACAGCGAATCAGAATGCTTCAGGGATAGCAATCGACTGCATAACGTTCAAGTTGACTGATAGCAGATTCAACTTAATGATAGTATTCGCCAGTCTGAAGACTGCCCAGGGCAAACCGCGTGGAGGTTCTATCATGTCTTGCCCCATGGTGGCCCTTAAGAGAGCCGGTGGTTCGTTCTCGGGAGTAACGTCATCTTACACCCTACCAATTCTGCTGAGAGAGTCTTTGACTCTCTCTTTGGTAGCAGTGTCGACTTCCACACTAATTGGCACATGGCTAAAAAGTGGAATGTAGCGCCATTCCGTTGGATTGATAACAGTTGCTGTCATCGGATTGCCAATCCGAGCAAGATTATTGTGGACTCTGTCTTGCTCCTCTAGCCTGACAAACTCCTCAAATAAATTTCGCGGCCTTAACTGCGGTCCGCGAGGAGAGCTGACTTGACTGTTCGGCGTCTGCATGATTGAAATGAAATGAAATGAGAGGCAGTGGTTTATATACCCTCTAACACGACGCAACGTTCAAGTTGACTGATAGCAGATTCAACTTAATGATAGTATTCGCCAGTCTAAAGACTGCCCAGGGCAAAGCGCGTGGAGGCTCTATCATGTCTTGCCCCATAGTGGCCGATTATACGGTAGTGTGTTAGTAGATTTCAATCGCTGAAAAGGGAAGATGAGAATCATTTCATTTGTCTCATCAACGTTTATCATGTGAGCAATCATTGAAGGGACATCTAATGAATTACATTTCACTCTACTCCATATCATAAAGACTAACCTTTGTCGAATGGCTGAAGTACTCTGACCTGGCGAGAGAAAACGTCACGTTGAGTATGAAGTCGAACGCCCAACATGAGCAACGGCTCAGAGGTTTCGGTCTAACAAACGACGAACAACCCGTGCAACACAATCCCTCTACGGCAGTACCCGCCGTCCCGAAGGAACGCTCGAGCAAAGGAGGTATTACAGCGATGATGTGCTTTATGAGCAGAAGTGAATCTCTTGATAGCAAGAGACTATTCAACTAGATAGCAAGTCAAAACAACCTGATAGCAGGACAAATGTATAGTCAGTAAATGTAAAGGTGTTATAGGATTCGGGTTGAATCCATCTCACACATCTATTTTACTAAGTTTTAATTGTAGACTCTCCCTCTGTGTTCACATCCGAAGATGCTGTCGGGCTTGGGACCGATCTAGCCACATTAAGAGTGGCCTTTAAAAAGGCCGTTTGGTGCGTTCACAAGAAATAGCTTTCTTTTACTTCTTTATGGCTCCTGAAATGAAAGAAGTAAGAGTTGGAAAGATGGCATGATGATATATCTCAGTCATTATACTCACGATACTTGTATGGCTTTGAACAAGCTATGTGGATGTCGTCGGTGTGTTGAATATTTACATGGTAGCAACGGACATCCGCACAGCTGTAGCACTCTTGAGTGTCGTCGTTGCTTATATTTAGATATACAATTGGCTTGTCAGGGACGACACCCGCGATGGGGATGTGCATAGTTGTGAGAGATTTCACCTTCTCACACTCCTTCAAACGCGCCAACTCATTCTTCAACAAACTCACTTCCTCAAGCGCCGCTTCCTTCAGCATGCGCTCCTCACTTCGCTCTCTATCACACTTCTCAAACTTCATCACCGCCTCTTCCTTCAACTTTCTCTCCTTCACCATACTCTCTTTTGCAGCCGCACACTCCCTTAACTTTTGAGTCACACTCTCAGCATTCAACTTCAAACTATCACGCTCAGCAGTCACCTCTTTCAGCGTACTCTTCAGCGATCTCACTCTTCCTTCTAACTTTGTACACTCATGCCTCACATTCGTATAAGCACGCACATCATCCCTCGACAGCACAACTTCACACGGAACAGTCGACCTCTCAACTTTCTCAACGCACCTCGGTGAAGGTCTAGGCGTTGATTGTGCCAACACCTCGGGTGCTGGCACAATCGCCCTCACAGCTTTCTCAAGCTCACGCTCAGCAGCAGCAACACTCGAATCAACATTCATACATTCATCATCCGATGAAATCCAACTCACCGACATCACTCTACTCTTTTCGGAGGTACTCGCATCCAAATCTACATCACTCACAACACGCTTTTCAACATTTACCACCTCTACTGGTGGCAAACGAGCACACATTCCCTCCTCATACAGCATTCCCTGCTCACCACACATCATCTTCTTCATCAAAACTTTCGAAATTTTTCTGAATACACACTTCGAGTGCAACTCACTGAAGGCATCATTCCTTTCATCACACCTCACATTACACCACACACAAAACCACACCTTAACCGCAACACTATGCGCAGCATTCTTTTTATGGTGAAGGTGAAAATTCTCACCCCTAAACACATCCCCACAACTGCATTTAAAAAATTGCAGGCGTTTATTCACGTCTTTGGTCATTTTTCACTGCAAAGAAAAATGAGAAAGTTTGATATCAAACCTGAGCAGAGCGCAACGTATAGAAATAAAATGTCAGTAAATGTGAAGATTATGTTTTCAAAGTCATACTGTAATGCTATCATTACTTGAGGATAGACAAGTTAAGCTGATGAATCCGTTACAGGCATTACTCAGAGGGGATCTTATCCCAACTCCAAGGCCTCGGCCCACAAATCCAACCTCCGACGGACAGAGCGTGCGTCATATCACTGTGTTGGTATTCGGACCCCGATTTTGACATGAAAATCGGTGGAGTTATTTACATCAGGAAACAAGTCTCGAGCTGAAGCTCGCCTCGTACAACATTATAAATGCCTTAGTTGAATTCAGCAGGGTCGAAAACCCCAGAAAACCTCCAAAACTAGTGAATTTAAATTTTTCAACTTTTAGCACTACTTATGAAATTTTATAAGTAGTCTATCACTTAGGGCAGGTCAATAGCGACCGAACCTTTTTTGAATCAAGTCAAACGGACTTGTAGAAGCAAAGTTACAAGCCTTTAAAGTTTTGGAGTCTTTTATGGCCTGGAGACGAAGGCCATCTCCTGGCTAACCTCTAAGTCTGACGCCTTAGCTGATATCAGCAATGAAATTTTCTAAGTCGGTTTCTTACAGAAACTCGGGATTTGGAATGTCCGAAGCTATCATCGGAGCTCAGAGAGACGACTTACCGTTGACAACCTCTCGTCTTAATGACAAGTCTCTCTCGGTTCCCAGCTTATATAGTGTGTGGCGATCAGCTGATGACGTAACACCCATCATCCAAACACTAAAAAACCCGTCTATCTCCGGTTCTAGTGCTCCGATTGAGCTGGAAATACACCATTTCCATGTAGAATTTGACGCTGAATCCGAATCTGGCCTCCGTTTTCCCATCCGATGCTTCGTTTTGGCTCTACAGAAAGGCAGCCATCGCAAAAATTCTAACTCTGTCGTTTTTCCGAAAAATGTTGAAAATTTTTCTCGCCGATTGACTTGAAACTCTCCGATTGACATGAAACTCATCATACAGATAAAGAATTTCATGCTGATTCCAAATCTGAAATCCGTTTTCCCATCCGATGCTTCGTTTTGAAGCTACAGCCCAAAACGTCCCAAATTCTAACTCTGTCGTTTTTCGCCAATGTCCCAAAATCTTAAATGGCGTCTCACATCTAAACGAAGACAGATAGGAACAAGCCGTTTCTTTCAGTGAATTTGTCTCACTCTTAGCTTTCAAACGAGCTATGGCACGACAAAATCCGTCCACTGGAAGCCAAAATCGAAGCAAGCTGTCCAGAGGGGGGGGAGTCAGCGAAAATTTTTTCTCTCCGATTGAGCTGGAAATACACCATTTCCATGTAGAATTTGACGCTGAATCCGAATCTGGCCTCCGTTTTCCCATCCGATGCTTCGTTTTGGCTCTACAGTAGGCAGCCATCGCAAAAATTCTAACTCTCGTTTTTTTCGAAAAATGTTGAAAATTTTTTCTCTCCGATTGACTTGAAACTCACCATACAGATAGAGAATTTCACGCTGATTCCAAATCTGAAATCCGTTTTCCAATCCGATGCTTCGTTTTGAAGCTACAGCCCAAAACGTCCCAAATTCTAACTCTGTCGTTTTTCACCAATGTCCCAAAATCTTAAATGGCGTCTCACATCTAAACGAAGACAGATAGGAACAAGCCGTTTCTTTCAGTGAATTTGTCTCACTCTTAGCTTTCAAACGAGCTATGGCACGACAAAATCCGTCCACTGGAAGCCAAAATCGAAGCAAGCTGTCCAGAGGGGGGGGGAGTCAGCGAAAATTTTTTCTCTCCGATTGAGCTGGAAATACACCATTTCCATGTAGAATTTGACGCTGAATCCGAATCTGGCCTCCGTTTTCCCATCCGATGCTTCGTTTTGGCTCTACAGTAGGCAGCCATCGCAAAAATTCTAACTCTGTCGTTTTTCCGAAAAATGTTGAAAATTTTTTCTCTCCGATTGACTTGAAACTCACCATACAGATAGAGAATTTCACGCTGATTCCAAATCTGAAATCCGTTTTCCAATCCGATGCTTCGTTTTGAAGCTAGAGCCCAAAACGTCCCAAATTCTAACTCTGTCGTTTTTCACCAATGTCCCAAAATCTTAAATGGCGTCTCACATCTAAACGAAGACAGATAGGAATAAGCCGATTCTTTCAGTGAATTTGTCTCACTCTTAGCTTTCAAACGAGCTATGGCACGACAAAATCCGTCCACTGGAAGCCAAAATCGAAGCGAGCTGTCCAGAGGGGGGGAGTCAGCGAAAATTTTTTCTCTCCGATTGAGCTGGAAATACACCATTTCCATGTAGAATTTGACGCTGAATCCGAATCTGGCCTCCGTTTTCCCATCCGATGCTTCGTTTTGGCTCTACACATCAAAACGTCCCAAATTTTAACTCTGTTAAAATTTTGAAGAAAAATTTTTTCTTGCCGATTGACCTGGAAATCACACCACAGATGCAGAATTTTACGCTGAATCCGAATCTGGCAGCCATTTCACCATCCACGACAACCTAGACGGTCGCCCACGTCAACCTAGACGGTCGCCCACGTCAACCTAGACGGTCGCCCACGTCAACCTAGACGGTCGCCCACGTCAACCTAGACGGTCGCCCACGTCAACCTAGACGGTCGCCCACGTCAACCAGGCGGTCGGACCAACTCACTCGAGTCTCACACTCTGTCGTTGCAGAGGGGGGAGGGAGTCAGCGAACATTTTGTGAACGTGGACCAACCTGGCCGGCACACCACGACAGACTACAACCTCTGTCGTTCCAGAGGGGGGGGGGAGGGGGGGGACGTCAGCGATGGCGGCCATCTTGCGCTATCTGGTGTTCGCCGTTTTCTTACTACTTAGAATGAAGCGAAGTTCTCTTAATTGATATTGTTTCGAACACAGACGTAGGTTACTTAAGCGTATCACTTTGCTAGAAGTGCATACTGATTCAAACAGATTGCACATGCAGGAACTTAATAAGTTGGCAAAAAGAAACTTTTAATACCTTGCAGAGATAGGAAAAACAGTCGTGCGTCGCTTGCGGATTGCTCTGAATTCCTTCAAAATGCTCCGATCGCCACGACTCCTTCAGATTTGAGGAATTCAGATCATTGCGCAAAACCTTTCTCGATAATGTTGGTCCCTCTGATCATTTTAAAAAAAGTTAGCAGGCGTATGAAAAAACGTTCACAAACTTCTCTGTAGAACTTGACATCGACTGTGTCTCTTTGCTGTGTGATCCGGTTGATAACAATCACTGAAACTTTGCACAATTTGGCGTGTTTAATGTTGAACTGGCTGCTCATTGTTCGATTGCTATGGCATTTAGTTCACAGATTGTGCCATTTCATTGACGTTACATGTTCCGATGCTTCCTATCTAGTCAAACAGAAGAAGAGACGACCTGTTTAATTCTGTGGTTTGATCAAAATGTCCTCGGAATATGAATTTCAGAAAATCAATCCGGAAGTGGAGTCCGGTTTTTGGATCAGTCTTACGACTGGACCGCTTGCTCATCTGATAATGGTTATTGGCATCATCATGTAAATGACGAAAATAAAATTGCAAGAAAATTAATTGATCAGAAATACATTTGAAATTCATGTGCGTCTCAGATGTTCACAATCCTAGGCTTTAACCATTATTCCATTGTACATAAAATTTGTATTTTATGGAATGACGTTTGTGTTGGTCAGATGACAGACCAGATAACAAAGGCAATGCACGACACCATCTTCATATCATCTTCAAAATTGGAATCAGTCCAATGACAACCAATTGATGATGAAGAATGATTATGTCACTTTTATCATTTTTGTATTCTTCATAAATGCATTGCTCTTGTGGACGTTCGAAAGAAGCGGGATACATTAGATCTCTATGTTTTTCCATTAAAGAAAGCATGAAATCCGTGAATTTTGATTCTTCCTGATGTTCAGAGAGTGCGATTTTTAAAGTTGCATTTCAAAGCGTTGCTAAAGCATCATGTGGAAATCACTTCTACTGTACCTGACTAGCTCCCTTATTGTGGCACATGACATTTTGATGACGCAATATATTCATCAAAGAATTTCGATTATCACTCTCCATGATTTGTGAAAAGAACAATCAAAACAGAATAATTGAGTTGCATCCTCAGTTGAAAAATGGGAGCAGACTTGAATAGCTGATGTTTCATCCAAGGTTGGGTCTTGGGTTTGGGATAGTCTTGGGGGGTACCCAAGAATTTTAGAGTTCGCACCCAAGAGCTTTGGTGCCCCCAACAGTAAGAACCCAAGAGTAAAGAAATTGACCATGAATGACCATTTGCGGTTTTCTTGGAAAAATTCTACCTAAGTATATGACCACATCATGTCATAGCAAGTCATCTACATGTAAGTATGTAACCTACTTCAACCGTACGATTGGTCTTTCTATGATAAAACTGTGCTATCATCAACTTTGATATAGACCTACCGTAAATGTCTATCTGATAGTTTGTTTAATTAGCTTTTTAAACTATGCTTTGATTACCTATGGCTTCCTTGTGAATTTAATCCATTAAGCTAGATGTAATGCACATTGTGTTAGACAGAATTTTGTATACATCATTTTGCGTGAAATAAAACAAATAATAAATGAAAAAATGCAATGCATGAAACCAATACCTGTATAGCGGTTATGCTGTTAAATTGGCAGCCTACAACAATTCGTAGATAACTTGCTTCATATAGCCTCCTGCATTGACAGTTAAAAGATTCGGCCTATATTGTTTATTCTACTATTAGGCTTCATGTATTAGAAATAGAAAGATATTGGTATCATTTAATGCCTCAAAATGATTCTTTTTCTAAAAGTCAGAAGTCACGCCATTTCTGATGTTGCCAACTTCATTACTGAAAAACCAAAAACCTCTACTATAACCCATCTTTTCTGTAGTTCCCTTTGTTTTCTAATCCAATCTTATTTCACAATTTTGCTGTCAACTTTTCGTTGATTGTGCAGGAATGCTTGAGTAGAATTGACTTTGAAATCAAAGCTTTCTAATACCAGTCAATCTTATAGTTTTCATAGAAATATATTTCAATTCAATTAATAACTTATCCCTGACATACACAGCGTCCAATATTATCATAAATATACTCAAATTGGCAATTTTAAAACGATGTCACGTGATAACATTAGAAAGCAACTCAAAAGGTGACAGACATTTTTTGGATTAGTGTACTGCCTTTCAAATGATTTAGGCTGATCATTTGAAGCATGTAAGATTCAACGTGAATAGGTCGGAGCGACCAAGATATCTATTAAAACAATAAAGTGATAACGTTTCGCCTTAGCTTGAACACGGACAATAAAACAAAAGACCCTAAAATTGGACATTTGTATCAGGACATTTTGATTTAATCTCAGTCAGTTCAACATTTCGTCTCATGATCCAGTTATTTAGATTTCTATGCAAGATAGACCATCTAATACAATTCAAGGACGGATCGATGGAATGTCTATCCGGAATATGCTGGTAAACCAATGACGAATTGTTCTTCACGTGTTCTCTTACCCTAGTTCGCATTGTGCGTTTTGATTCACCGATGTAGAATGAAGTGCAAAATTTACAATTAATTTGATACACACACCCCTTCATACCACAATCCATTCCATCACTAGCCAAGCAAAACGGACAGTCCTCTTTCAGACAAAATCTATCCTTCTGAGGCTGAAGAATCGATCCCAGACTGCGTGATTTGAAGCTGATTCTGAAATAATTTGAAAGGTAATATAACGCATTGTATTTCACTCCCGATGGCTTTGGAGGTCATAGAAATGATTGAAATAAGTTTGAAATGCATTCATGCCTGGCATGGGAGGCATCATTTCATGCCCGTCAAATTCACATAGAATTCAAACTGTACGAGATAGCCATGAACCGTCGTCCGTTATTTCAGCTTGAGAATCTATTAAGCTTTATCCTTTTAATGAATCCGTAAAATGATATTTCAAATCATTTTTAGATAGAAATCTGAATTTCAAATCTATTCACATTTGCAAACATTCAGAGACTTTCAAACTATTCATGAATTACCATCTATTGAGAAAGAAACTATTACAGACTTTAATAGAAGTCAATCAGACATTGTTTCATCTTTCCATTATCTGTTTCTAATAGTGATCAAGAATTGATATATTTATATAGACTATAATTAGACGGTCTCAATTATGCAATTCTGTCTAATTTGGAATTGGAGATATATATAAACGACCGACTTTCATAGAAAAATGGCAGGAGAAATATCGGCTGACAAATCTACTTACTCAGTAACAATGGACAATGACGGTTTGTTGGTGGTCATTTCAACCGTTGCTGTGATGATCGATAGCTACAAACAGATCCATGATATTATTCACTTTGAATGAGGAACATCATAATAATCTACAAATAACTTGTTCTGTCCTCAAACACACTTCTGATACAAATTTGTCGTGCGTAGTGAGAGTAAATGAATCATTATTTATGCATTACAAATCCTTATCACCATGACGAAAACTATTTGATTTCTTGCATATTGCTAACGTCAGCGTGAATTCAATACCCGTATCAATGACATTTTCAATTAAAGTAATCTTTGAAATTGTAGATGAAATTTCAATTTGTTTGAAATCTCCCCTATGATAGGAAGTGAATGGTAATTGAACTATCGAAATGCTAGCGTGAGATCTGGTTATGTTCACAAGTTTGATAGAGTTACATAACAAAACATTGTTCAGGCGTGGCATACGGAAGAGAACTGAGTGGTGATTAAACATTGCCATCGGCTTCCTTTTGCAAAGTCACATGAAATCTAAACCATTTATTGAACTTTTAACTGCAGAGAAATTCACGGCATCACAATAAATGAAATTTGATATATCGGAGTTTAAAAACTTCCTCCTGAAGGAAATAGTCCACTCGTCGGAATGAGGCCGAATACGAGACCTTCACATGATTCCACAGAATACTTCGCCGGCATTGCGGGAGCCTCGAAATAATCATGTCAAAGAGTTAGTACGTAGCTTTGTACCTTCAGCTCAGTGATAAAGTCGAAGGAATCTATTGCAAGGAATTCGCCGATCTCCATGTAGTTCCAGTTGTCAATAGTAACAGAAACCTTTGCCAGAAATAGATCCGAGAAATTCGAGGAAACTAAATTACTATTTATTGAGGGAGCTGAAGATACGGAAAGACTTACTTTATGAAATACGATGACCAACTGCGGTTTAGGTTTTGCTTCGCAATCTCTTGTTATTATGGTATTACAGGGGCTTCACTCAGCAAAAAACAAAGGAAACATTACATGTTATATTATAGCAAAAAATAGTATCAAAAGCAAAAAAATGACAAAAAATTCAGAATTTCGACTAGTTTTAGTAGCAAGGTGGTAATTTAGTGGATGCCTCAAATGGAATTGAGTCCAATTGTAAAATCAAAAATTAAGAATGTTTCAAACACATAATTTCAATTCAGACATCATTTACTTCAGTCGGAAGCTGTCGTCATCAAACTGCAATTCGGATTCTTTGACATCTAATCAGTCGTAGTTCAATTGGTAGAGCGATAAGTCTAGATTGAAGTCGAACGTTCGGGTACTGACAGCCGCACATCTTTTGCATAGCAATTTGATCCATGTTTTCTTCTCATTTCATTCTTATTGTTAATTTTGCAATAACTCGGGAAATTTAAGTGATTTTCAACAACAATCAATTATTTGATTTCCACGTCTATCTTCCAATGTGAAGTAAATATTAAAAATGAAGTTCTAACGTCACTATATACTCCCCCCTAAGGAATTGGCTGGTGCTGACATTATCTGAAGCGCGTTATGGTACTTTTAGTCCAGATGTCCATACTCCCATCTTCCAATTACAAAGATAGATTGCTTGGACAAGCATTTAGCCATTGTTCCACGAAGAATACTAAAATACCATTAAAATAACAAATAATGCTCGTCTGCAGTGTTTTTGAGCGGATCGAAATTCCCCTTTCGCTCGCTCATCGCTCATTTCCTCAAAATCATCCTTTCGCTCGATCACCGCTCAAAATCATCGAAAAATGCCGCTCGCTCGCTCATTTCTCCATAATGCCCACCTTTATTCTACAAACCTTTTTTATATTCAAAGCTAATTCCATACTTTTACTTTAATAAACACCTTTTAGGCGTTAAAGGGAAATTCATCATTTCATTTTAGGTGAAATTTGAACCACAATGAAATAATGTAGACCATCATACCAATGTATTAAGAAGGTAGCTATTGCAGAAAATTAGTTGAAACAATATATTTTGATGTACATAACCACAGAATTCATTTTATATGTATAGAAATGGGCAATAATCTAAATTTAATCTTACATGCTGATCACATGAATCAGTATGTACAATTTTTGGCGCAATACTTGGAGAAAATTCGCAAGGTGTGTCAAGAAACCATGTAATGCGATGACAATTGAAAATGAACTTAAATGAAATCGTGACAAAATAATAGATAATTCCTAAAGTAGCTAAAGATAAAATACATGGCTTATGAGTAACTGAGTACTGAGTAATCAACTCGGAAGTAATTAATTACTGGGTGTTGGAAATCTGCTATAAAAAGAATCGCTTGATAAACGAAATTGCTGAATTATGTGAAACAGAAAATGCTGCACACAAAAAAACCTGACACATTGGCGCCAGCCGTCACTGAGATTTCGGCACACTAAGTTCAGTATCTGTCAAGATGGTCGGTCCGCAGCAGCTCGTTGCGCCCAGGTCCTACCTTCTTCCACTTTTGCACTCAACTTCTTCATGGTGGTGTTTAGACTCAAGCACCCGCTTTAACAAGAAATTTCCTCAACGATGGAGCAACGAAATAGCGGCATCCCACTCTCAGAAGGCATGAGCTCATATTTCCACCCTTGCTTCTGAATCCCTTCGGCCAGTTCTTTATATTTCGCAGTTTTCTCTTCATGGGTATCCTTAACGCTTTCTTCCCTGGGAACAGTTAGTTCGCCCATAATCATTTTCTTCCCTATAGCGTCGATCATCACTAGATGAGGTCGCTGGTCAGATAGGGATAATTCATCTGGCAGCTGTCTATCCACTCAAATGGATCACTTCCGATCACTTTCTACTTCTGAGGTACAGATCGCACGATGAGTCTTTCGTCTCTTTGTTTGACCACTCGGTACACAAAGTCAATTCCCGTTGTTACTTACCTGTAGGGGAGACTTTTGTAAAGTTGGCGGAACCGCCGAGCGGAATCATTATTTAGTACAGCGAGATCCTGTTCGAAACAACTTCTACTTTATCATTTTCAGCCCCTGATCAGATTCCACAAATTCGCAGTCGCTATAGAGAAATTCAAATTTAAAGATAGCAGTGGTTCCTTTGGGTGGTTCTGCTAATTTCACAAACGTGGGGGGAGAGACTGCTTCCACAATCGCTTGGAGGACCAATCCGCACCGTTGCGTGTAGCATGCTCTTTATCCCTTTATTTGGCACTGTTGCATATATGCAACAAATCAAACTTACTATGGATAACAAAATAATATTGATAGTTCAGTGTCAATACCGCTCTTAAATATAATTCTTACCTTGATTTACAGTAATTTTGCAGCAAAAATCTGAACAATTGACTTAAAGCATAGTTTCCGACTGCACAGTTTCCAAAAAAAATAACCACTATATTTTTTTCTTCTATAGTAGTGCATTATATATTTTCAATGTTACTGACGGGTTTACAAAGCAATTTAGCTCATGAAACATATTGAGAAAGACCTTAGTACATATAATCTATTCGATGAAAAGCTGCAGAATCTCATTTTCTCATTCTGCGGTTGAAGATATTCATTTGTTGCATATATGCGACATTGTCAAATAGGGGGTGATTTTTTTGTCAATATCATGAACATTCCCACGACTTTCGGCATCAAAATTGCGAATCACCATGCAAAGCTGTGTCGTCATTCATGATTGAATCGTCATAGCAAGCTAACTTGAGGATCATTGATTGCTATTTATAGTACTTACGTCAGCCTCATTGCCGGTATATCATTCAATCGAGTCTTCATATTATTCGTTGCGCCGGAAGACTAAGGTGAGTTGAATTTATCAGCATTCAGCATTCAAGTGAGGTTATTCTAGGAAATATATTAGCAGCCACGCATTTAATTAAGATTTTACATTCCTGTGAATTATAGTGGAAAATGTTCACCATTCATGACAAGCATTCTGGTGGTTTCATAACCCTGTTATGTCCTTATCCATTACAGATAACTAATCAAAAGTCGTTAAGTTCATATGAGTTAAAATATTTCAATGCTTTGAAATAAATATTTTGTCTGTCTGGATTTGAAATTGAAATTAAATTTGCACCAAAAGTAACGGAATAGGTCATGGATTACTTTTTATTTCTCTCTTTCCTATCATTTCTAGTACATAGTAATCCATGGATACGCTACATGAATTCATAATTGTAGACAGATTAAAAAATGTCAGAGAAAACTAGAAATGAGCTAGCACAAAAGTAATCCTAATTATAGATTTAAAATGTTGATGAAGTGTATAAAAAAGCTTTGAATGTTGGTTGGATCTAATGTTCAATCTAATCTCTATTTTATATTGATTTCAGAATGAATCCAGAGAGGAGGAAACGATATCGTGGCTATCGTATAGAAGAAGTTGTAAATCTCGTTATGGAACCTACGTCAGATTCGGAAATATCTGATCTTGATGATGAGGCTGAGGAAGATGCAGAAAATATCACACCAAATCAGCTTGTAAACGAGGCGCATACTGAGGAATTCAATTATGCTGACAATGAAAATGCAAGGTATGTATACCGAAACTATCCAGTCATATTATTATAATATTCTTTGAAATCAATCCGGTTGTTACTTTGCAATTTTAAATGAGATTTTTCTGATATATTGAGGACTATTACTCGACTGCATGTATGTACATTGTAGCCTACATGTTCATATTTAGTTCTCGAAATAATTTCTGACACTTAATTTTTACAAAATGATAGTAAAAGACATTTTTTCTTATTTTCTGCATTGTATAGATTATCAGCACAATGTTTCGACTGGCTAGGCATAGCCCTGTCTGTAGGCCTATTCTTATGAATACATTATAATTCACTCCTATTTGATCCAACCTGTATATGAATATGATGTTTTAAATCAAAATTGAACTTCGTTATGTGATATGAACTCAAAAATATGCCTTTTTTTCAGGAACGATGGTATGGACGACATTCATGATGAAAGTGAAGATGAAGAAAGAGGGCGACCGATTTTCAAATGGCGCAAACGAGAACCAGTGCCGGGAAATATCGAATTCCAAGGAAATTCCTTCTCTTCTCCTCCAGAAGAAAGTCCATCACCTGCAGAGTATTTCAAGATTTTCTGGCCGGATTCTATAATCACTATGCTAGTTGAGCAGACAAACTTGTACAGCATGCAGGAAGCCGGGAAGAGCATAGCAACAAATTTCAAGGAGATGCAGCAATTCATCGGTATCAATATGCTCATGTCAATCATAATCCAACCTTGTTATACTATGTATTGGTCTTCCGAAACTAGGTATGGTCCCATCGCTGATGTCATGGCCCTAAAACGGTATCAAACTCTTCGTCGATATTTGCATGTTGTCGATAATACCACCAAGAATGAAAATTCAGGTAAATTATTCAAAGTCGAACCAATTATTCAAGCTGTGCGTCAGAGTTGTATTAACCAGGAACAGGAGCAATGTCAATCTCTAGATGAACAAATGATTCCTGCTAAGACGAAGAGAAGTGGAATTCTGCAGCATCTGCCAAAGAAAATACACAAGTGGGGATTCAAGAATTTCGTCCGCGCCGGAAAATCAGGGATGATCTACGACTTCTTCCTCTATGTTGGAAAGAATAGTGTTGGAACGGATAAATGCGAGTAGAAGATATCGTGATGAAATTGTTGAAAGAAGTTCCAAGACACAAAGGATATCGAATACTATTTGATAATTGGTTCTCCACGTTAGGTCTCATGAGTCGGCTGAAGGAAGAAGGAATACTGGCAACCGCGACCTTCAGGACAAATCGAATTGCGAGCTGTCCGTTGTCTTCAGAAAAAGAGTTGAAAGCTCAAGGGAGAGGTACGTTTGATTACAAGACGGATCTCAACAGTGGAATTCATCTCATGAAATGGTATGACAACAAATGTGTTGTGGTCGGCTCAACTTTCTCTGGAATCGATGCAAAACAAACCGTTCGTCGTTGGGATGGGAAAACCAAGGCCTTTGTTGACGTCACATGTCCTGACATGATAGTTGATTATAACTCCTCAATGGGAGGGGTTGATCTAGCTGATATGCTGATTTCCTTGTATCGTACGAAAATGAATCCTAAGAAAAGATGGTATTTGAAGCTAATATTCCATTGCGTCGATATAGCGAAGATAAATGGGTGGCTATTATATCGCCGTCACTGTGACCAAAGGCAGCTGCCAAAGAAGGAAATGTTCGGCCTTAGAAAGTTTATTCTCCAGGTGGCCCAATCGCTGTGCTTGAAAGATGTGGATCTCCATCGTCCTGTTGGTCGCCCTATCAAACGAAGCTTGTCTCCACCTCCTATTTGTGGCAAGAAACCAGCAATTGCTAAACCTATTCCGGAAGTACGGCGGGATCAACGTAGTCATTGGCCGGAAGTGAGAGACAAAAGAAACCGTTGCCGCCAATGCGTGTCCGGTTACAGCTACATTTACTGTTCCAAATGTGGTATATGCCTATGTTTGAACAAAGACAGGAACTGTTTCAAGGACTTTCACTGCTAAATCTTCCCAGAAATCCAAACTGACGTTTTTGATAATAAATGATGCTAGTATGAATCACAACTTTTTGATTGGGCATAATTTGGATTTTTAGTTAACAGTTTATTAGGGCCAAATATAGGCCTATATATATATACGTATCAACAACTGGTAACGCAAATAATCAATATTTCTTCAGAAATTAGGACGTTTTGCATTCAATAATGCTATAAATTATCAAAAGATGACATCTAAAAGCAGTTTATCAAAATAAGACAAATCTTCGTTTTTGTACCTCTATTTGGCAATGTTGCATATATGCAACAAATTATAAAATCTATCAGAAAACAGATATTGCAAAACAAATGGTACTTTATCTTCAAATAGACAATGTTTAACAAGTTAAAGTCAAAAAATAATTTTTCTGATCACTCTAACATAATGTGCCAAATACAGGGTCATGATAGACAGAGAGAGCACTACGAGGATTGGCATGTCACACAGGTAACACTGTGGTCGGTCCGGATTCCTCAACGTGTCAGATTAGCAGGGGCATGAAACACATCATATGTCCATTGATGCTTCCGCTTTACTGCCAGTAGCCCATGTTCCACCAGTCGTTCCATGAGAACTTGCAAACTTCAACTCCCCAGTCGAGCCATCTGCCAATGTCCAATGTTTGGACATCTTTCCAGACTCCCACACTCTTGCGACCACTTCCCATAACTATGCTTATTTCTTACTGCATACCGTAGTAAGTTTGTTTGTAGCCTGTACACCGCACGTAAATATATGTAGTGCAGTAGTCTGCATGCGAAGATAGAGCAAATTAACTGCAAATGTTGTGTAAACTTCCACGAGGCAGGAAAAATATCGCTCCTTTAAATTAAGGACGACTTTGATATTTTTGCGAAGTAAAATTCACTGAAAGTGAAGAGCCTTCAGACTGACCATGGAGACGAATCGTATCGAGAAATTTTACTCAGGGTTGGCTTTTTGCCGGCTAAAACTGGTTTTTGCCACTAAGAAGTAAAAATCCGGTAAAATCCGGTAAAAACTGGTTAAAACTGGCCACAACTAAAATTCCGAAAAGTCAGTCAATTTCTTCACAATTTTTTCTTTAATCTTGCCCTGGGAGTGCAGGATAAATTTCATAGAAATATTCGTATAATCGCAATGGGTATGGGACATTTGCCATAGATTTAGAAGACAAGCAATTCTATGAAGCCAGCGGGCAAGATAGTCGCAGAAATCTGTGACCGGATTTCTACATTTTCCTATCCTTCTTGCTTCATAGAATACATGTTCTCCGGCAAAAACATTGTTTTTTATAAAGCCAAGTGGTTTCCTACTAACATGGACGTCTGATGCATATTATAATGAATGAAATTGATAAAGCAACCAAAAAAGTGCACGCTATAAAGGATGCAAAATAGCTTTATAACAATATTTTTGATAATAATTCATGTTCTTGCACTTATGCTTGGAGCATATTCTTGATTGAAACATGATATTGATAAAGTTTGAATTGTGAAAATATTGGTCTAAATGTCTTTCGAATGATGAAAAAGTAAAATGAACTTACATGTATTATGACCAATGTTCATCAATAAAATCAGGAGTGACGATGATACTACCACATAACTGAAGTAGTAATGCTGGAAAAATAGTTTTAGCCAGTTTCTGCCAGTTTTAGCCGAAAAATGATGGCAAAAGCTGATGGTTTTTACCAGGTGTTAAAAACCATGGTGGTTTTACCACCAAAAAAATCGTAATAAACTTGAAAGAGCAATAATTACTTAGGCCTACCTCCTGGAAAGTAGCATAATGAATAACCTTACGCATAAGACAACAAAAGATCTAATTGCAAGTACAATATCCTATATTGAACTCGATGTATTTCAATTGTACGGTACAGTTGTCCGAAGTCCGAGCAACTTAAACTTTGGCGTCGAATTCATTGAAAAATGAAAGGATTTTTCGTGTTCCTTTTGATTGAATTTTATATTCTTACTATATTCCGATTATACTGAAAAATCATTATTTCTCAAGATTAAGTGTGCCGAGTGCCGTATTTCTGCGAATAGCAGCGATGAATCGAGACTACTTAACAGCACTTTGTTGACGTGATTACCTATACGATCACCTGCCTCTCCGAATGTTGCAATATGCAAGCACATCTCTGCGCTATTGAAAGTAGTGCTATCGAGTTCTACATCACTCATTGTATCATGAGCATGAATTCCGACATAGATCATAGACTTTGATGCGGAGATTTTTGTGGAGTTGAAAACTGTAGAATAGAGAGATGCATGGTCGGAGAAAACTTGACCTACGTCAGCCGGCTGTATAGACGAACCACAACCGGGATGAAAAACTTAATCATCCGCGGCTAAGCCGGTTTTAGCCGACTTGTCAAAGCAGCAAGTGGTTTCCCCACACAGTTGAGGAAGTTCAACTTACATGTATATCTACCAACCGAAATCTCATCAGTCAGACTAATTACACATCAGATATTATTTCACGCTCTCTCGAGTCCAGTTGGGAAAGGGTTGCAGAGCTGTAGATGGAAGTTCGACCTCTTGGACCAGTTTATGGGAGAAATCTTATATAGCTAATACATGTACGTTTTCCCAGTCGAAGACTTATTCCTCCTCTGATCAAATTGACATCAGACAGATAATGAAGCCCGCTGAGAAATCCGAGTCTAAAAATGGTCTAAATAGAGATTGGCTAGCAGGAAGAAA
This sequence comes from Prostheceraeus crozeri, assembly GCA_907163375.1. Lineage (NCBI taxonomy): Eukaryota > Metazoa > Platyhelminthes > Polycladida > Euryleptidae > Prostheceraeus > Prostheceraeus crozeri. Next base: position 37,548 of record CAJQUW010014891.1, read on the forward strand.
ATTGTGTTGCAGAAAATTCAAGTAGGGCCATAACCGCTATCTTACTTGTGCTAACTTCCTGGATATGTCCCGGGCTGTCAGTATACTTGAATGTACATTTCTAAAAGAGAAGATCGTGTAGCATCGTTTTATGGCTGGTTAGCAGGTGAAAACTTCAATGTGCATTTTAACATCTGCTTCATTTAAGTGTTTAAAGCATATTAGAAGAGTTGTTGTTGTTTTAGAATTTCCAGTTGGTTATCTTGAAAAATAAAGTTACAGGAGCGTAGTTGCGTAATACAGAATGTACTTATTGATTTTCGGTTAGATTTTGGGATATTTACAAGGACATGCATGGTTAGCATAGTAGATTCTGGCCGATAAGCATTTTGTACTTGTCGAAATATTTGAATAAACATTGCGCATTAAATAGCAGCAGGGCTTATCTATACCTAATGAACCTAAAAGGCGTAAGGAAAATTACGAATAACTGGCTGTATTGCTTTTAATCCATATCTCACAGATAATCAAAAAGGCTCCGAGATTCTCAGCCAAGCCGTTAGCCGTGCGGCATTCAGCAGTAGAGAAGTTTGTTCTGTCAATGTTGTTCTGATTTCATCTTTCCAAAACTTGGTCGACTTTCGACTGGCATTTCTTCTGTCTGCTGATTAACTGAAAACAGCTTTAAAAGTCAAAGATCACTTGAATAATAAATTTTGATGTCGATAAAAGTCACATTTGCAAAAACGTCCAATTTTCAACAAACTTCCTATGAGTCGGATAGCCTTTGAAGTAGCCTCGGCTTCGACGAAAAACAGAACTTCGAAACTAATTGCTTGAAGGTTCACATTAAATATGAGCGATCCTACCCGAATATGACCCGATACTACCCGACCCGAACCAATGCTCAGGTTCGGGTAGAGCAATTATGATGTCGGGTCGGATTATCTCTTTTATCTAAAACCCGAAAACAAAATTTCTGTGAAGTTAGCACTGTTTCATCTGTAGCTGTAGCTGTAGTTTAATGAAGTTTTTCAAGAAATTGTGGCTTATCACATTATTCTCATTGTGAATTATTGATCTAATAAAATACTTTGCGCTACATATTTTGCTTCTAAAACAACGAAAGATTATTATCAAATTAATTGAATCTGTTCCTGTGGTCTCTAAAGGCCTCATTCTCATAATGACATGTAGATCGTCGCTCGCAGGATGGACGGAAAAAATGAAATTTAATTTGAGATAAGATTTACATAGGAACGGAAGCTTAACTATACCTCAAATATTATATGATTGAGATTTTAGCATCTATCTGCAGAATTATGTTGCTACATGTAGTGATGCAGTTCAGCTGCTCGGACCTTGACATCTTCATTAACATTGAGAGTCAAAGTGTCTCAGTCAGAGTTTTGAAGGAGTATGCTGCTACACCTATAATATATCGCGGAGCAGTCGACTTTTTGTAAAGATTCTAATTTTGTCATGTATTGTAGGTTATATTAATTTCGTGGGTAATTATGCTACTTATTTAGTATTTGTTTGAATACTTTATTAGCCTAGAGAAAATAATATACTAACTACTGCGCATTTTAACAAAATACTAAAATGATACTACTAAGAAGTTAGACTACCGCCCGGTATCACATTAGGATCAAGCATTAGCTTTATATATACAAATGTTTCTGATTTTTCGAATATAGACGGGTCGGGTTCTGGAACTTTTTGTCGGGGTCGGGTCAGACATTTGTACCCGACTCGACATCGGGTTCCGGTCGGGTTCGGGTTGCAATTTTGTTCGACTCGGGTATCCGAATTTTTGGAAGCCGACCCGACGCTCATCTTTAGTTCACATTAGGATAATGTTAATAATATAAATTGAGCGAAACTGATCTGACATATAGCGGCAAAAACTGTTAAAGAACAAGGGAAGAACATTCATAATTTTGAAGTGAGACCCCTGACTAAACTGAATGAGTGCTTGATATTAATGAATCTGGCGTCCATTGACATGGAAACACTTTTCACAATTTCGTCGGTAGAGGAGAGGAATGATGAACGCTTTCAAAATCAGGGGTGATTATTGAAATTTGGCAAAAAGGACAAGAACACACATTGAAAGTAGGGTTCACAAATCCCGGACTATTTCTGGTCCCGGGATCACAACCAGGAATAGGAGATCAGTCTCGCGATCCCGAAATTTCCTGTGCATTAGTGCATGGATGTTCTGCATGCGGTGCATTTTAAAACTGGCAATGATACAATGTAGGTGCCGGTAAATTGATAATCATTGCTTAGGAATGAATGGTTGTCGCTTAGGATAATTAATTGTTAAACTACATTATTGTATACTTTACAATGAACACACTGTAAACCGTTGACTGACAATTGACAGACATTTATCCTACATAATCTATTTTGTCGGTCATTGTTAGTTCTTGTAGGATGATTGCCACTGAACACCTGCAATATCTGACGAAAAGCGACGAAATGAATAGCAATGAATTATAGCTTAAATTTTATCAAAAATGTGGGTAATTTTATTAAATTATGTCAAAATAAATCATGGTTTTGCCACACAATAATGCAGATTGCCCAAAAGTCAAGCAATCACTAATCGAAAAAATCAATCAATATTCAAGAGATTTTGTTTAGTTAATTTGCATGCAAAGCATCTGTTTCGATGTCGGTGGAGAACCTACAAATTCGTCGGATATCGCAGGATATTGGAGGTGACAATCGTCGGTTGATTTTGTCAGTCATTTTGTAGGATGATTGTCGGTCTACGGTTTACAGAGCATGTGTGTGGATGTGCATATCTTTAACAAAACACGATAAAATGAATCGATTGAAAATGCAAATGACATATAGACTATAATTAGAGAAAAGATGACTAAAATAAAAAATGAAAACTTTCATTCGATGCTAGTGTGCCTGAGTTCAATGCATCCATCCTTTTATGTATGTTTTTTGAGACTTCAACAACGAACAGGACATTCGACGACCTTGTACTGTAGATTATAGTTAGAACTCATCAGAACATGGTAATATGTTGAAGCACTTGACGCAGTTTTATATGAGAGGATGATATATTATTGATATAAAGCATATTAGCCGGTTTCATTCTTATAACTATCTTATTCAAATAATGATACACAGTTCTGGGTTTTCTTGCTCGTGCTGTATATATTGATGGTAAACTCGAATACGAACTGTCATAATTTTGATCTGAATTGCAAATAAATTTGATTAACTGTTTTAGGATTGTTTTCACGTTTTTAGCATTTATTAGTATTTACTCTAGTATTGCGAGCTAGACGGCAATCAATAATTATCACAAAATGCCTCACCGCAACAATCCCGAGATCCCAACTCGGGGTTCCGACTGGCCGAAAAACTGCCTAAATCCCGGTATCCCGACTGGCCGTAAAACTGCCTAAATCCCGGGATCCCGCCTGGCCCTAAAACTGCCTAAATCCTGGGATCCCGACTGGCCCTAAAACTGCCTAAATCCCCGGATCCCGACTGGCCCTAAAATTGCCTAAATCCTGGGATCCCGACTGGCCCTAAAATTGCCTAAATCCCGGGATCCCGACTGCCCCTAAAACTGCCTAAATCCCGGGGTACTGACTGGCCGTAAAACTGCCTAAATCCCGGGATCCTGACTGGCCGTAAAACTGCCTAAATCCCGGGGTCCCGACTGGCCCTAAAACTGCCTAAATCCCGGGGTCCCGACTGGCCATAAAACTGCCTAAATCCTGGGGTCGCGACTGGCCGTAAAACTGCCTAAATCCCGGGATCCCGACTAGCCATAAAACTGCCTAAATCCCGGGATCCCGACTGGCCGTAAAACTGCCTAAATCCCGGGATCCCGACTAGCCCTAAAACTGCCTAAATCCTGGGATCCCGACTGGCCCTAAAACTGCCTAAATCCCGGGATCCCGACTGGCCCTAAAACTGCCTAAATCCCGGGATCCCGACTGGCCGTAAAACTGCCTAAATCCCGGGATACCGACTGGCCCTAAAACTGCCAAAATCCCGGGATCCCGACTGGCCGTAAAACTGCCTAAATCCCGGGATCCCGACTGGCCATAAAACTGCCTAAATCCCGGGATCCCGACTGGCTCTAAAATTACCTAAATCCCGGGATCCCGACTGACTGTAAAACTGCCTAAATCCCGGGATACCGACTGGCCGTAAAACTGCCTAAATCCCGGGATCCCGACTGACCGTAAAACTGCCTAAATCCCGGGATCCCGACTGGCCGTAAAACTGCCTAAATCCTGGGATCCCGAATGGCCCTAAAACTGCCTAAATCCCGGCGTCCCGACTGGCCGTAAAACTGCCTAAATCCCGGGATCCCGACTGGCCGTAAAACTGCCTAAATCCCGGGATCCCGACTGGCCGTAAAACTGCCTAAATCCTGGGATCCCCACTGGCCGAAAAACTGCCTAAATCTCGGGATACCGACTGCCCCTAAAACTGCCTAAATCCCGGGGTCCCGACTGGCCGTAAAACTGCCTAAATCCTGGGATCCCGAATGGCCGTAAAACTGCCTAAATCCTGGGATCCCGACTGGCCATAAAACTGCCTAAATCCCCGGATCCCGACTGGCCCTAAAATTGCCTAAATCCTGGGATCCCGACTGGCCGTAAAACTGCCTAAATCCCGGGATCCCGACTGCCCCTAAAACTGCCTAAATCCCGGGATACCGACTGGCCGTAAAACTGCCTAAATCCCGGGGTCCCGACTGGCCGTAAAACTGCCTAAATCCCGGGATCCCGACTGGCCGTAAAACTGCCTAAATCCCGGGATCCCGACTGGCCGTAAAACTGCCTAAATCCCGGGATCCCGACTGGCCGTAAAACTGCCTAAATCTCGGGATACCGACTGGCCCTAAAACTACCTAAATCCCGGGATCCCGACTGGCCGTAAAACTGCCTAAATCCCGGGATCCCGACTGGCCGTAAAACTGCCTAAATCCCGGGATCCCGACTGGCCGTAAAACTGCCTAAATCTCGGGATACCGACGAGCCGTAAAACTGCCTAAATACCGGCGTCCCGACTGGCCGTAAAACTGCCTAAATCCCGGGATCCCGACTGGCCGTAAAACTGCCTAAATCCCGGGATCCCGACTGGCCGTAAAACTGCCTAAATCTCGGGATAGCGACTGGCCGTAAAACTGCCTAAATCCCGGGATCCCGACTGGCCCTAAAACTGCCTAAATCCTGGGATCCCGACTGGCCCTAAAACTGCCTAAATCCTGGTATCCCGACTCGCCCTAAAACTGCCTAAAACCCGGGATACTGACTGGCCGTAAAACTGCCTAAATCCCGAGGTCCCGACTGGCCGTAAAACTGCCTAAATCCCGGGATCCTGACTGGCCGAAATACTGCCTAAATCCCGGGATCCCGACTGGCCGTAAAACTGCCTAAATACCGGGGTTCCCGACTGGCCGAAAAACTGCCTAAAACCCGGGGTACTGACTAGCCGTAAAACTGCCTAAATCCCGGGATCCCGACTGCCCGTAAAACTGCCTAAATCCCGGGATACCGACTGGCCGTAAAACTGCCTAAATCCCGGGGTCCCGACTGGCCGTAAAACTGCCTAAATCCCGGGATCCCGACTGGCCGTTTTAAAAACTGCCTAATCCCGGGATCCCGACTGGCCGTATTAAACTGCCTAAATCCCCGGGATCCCGACTGGCCGTAAAACTGCCTAAATCTCGGGATACCGGACTGGCCCTAAAACTACCTTATAATCTCGGGATCCCGACTGGCCGTAAAACTGCCTAAATCCCGGGATCCCGACTGGCCGTAAAACTGCCTAAATCCCGGGATCCCGACTGGCCGTAAAACTGCCTAACTCTCGGGATACCGACGAGCCGTAAAACTGCCTAAATACCGGCGTTCCGTCGAGCTGGGCCCGTAAAACTGCCTAAATCCCGGCGATCCAGACTTGGCCGTAAAACTGCCTAAATCCCGGGATCCCGACTGGCCGTAAAACTGCCTAAATCTCGGGTGATAGCGGACTGGCCGTAAACTGCCTAAATCCCGGGATCCCGACTGGCCCTAAAACTGCCTAAATCCTGGGATCCACGTACTGGCCCTAAAACTGCCTATAATCCTGGTATCCCGACTCGCCCTAAAACTGCCTAAAACCCGAAGATACTGACTGGCCGTAAAAACTGCGCTAAATCCCGAGGTCCCAGACTGGCCGTAATAAACTGCCTAAATCCCGGGATCCTGACTGACGACCGAAAATACTGCCTAAATCCCGGGATCCCGACTGGCCGTAAAACTGCCTAAATACCGGGTTCCCGACTGGCCGAAAAACTGCCTAAAACCCGGGGATACTGACTGGCCGTTAAAACTTGCCTAAAATCCCGGGGTCCACCGACTGGCCGTAAAACTGCCTAAATCCCGGGATCCTGACTGGCCGAAATACTGCCTAAATCCCGGGATCCCGACTGGCCGTAAAACTGCCGAAAAACCCGGGATACTGACTGGCCGTAAAACTGCCTAAATCCCGGGGTCCCGACTGGCCGTAAAACTGCCTAAATCCCGGGATCCTGACTGGCCGAAATACTGCCTAAATCCCGGGATCCCGACTGGCCGTAAAACTGCCTAAATCCCGGGGTTCCCGACTGGCCGTAAAACTGCCTAAATTCCGGGATCCCGACTGGCCCTATAATTGCCTAAATCCCGGGATCCCGACTGGCCGTAAAACTGCCTAAATCCCGGGGTACTGACTAGCCGTAAAACTGCCTAAATCCCGGGATCCCGACTGCCCGTAAAACTGCCTAAATCCCGGGGGTCCCGACTGGCCGTAAAACTGCCTAAATCCTGGGAGCCCGACTGCCCCTAAAACTGCCTAAATCCCGGGATACCGGACTGGCCGTATTAAAACTGCCTAAATCCCGGGCGGTCCCGACTGGCCGTAAAACTGGCCTAAATCCCGGGGGTCCCGACTTGGCCATAAAAACTGCCTAAATCCCGGGCGATCCCGACTGGCCGTTAAAACTGCCTAAATCCGGGATCCGACTGGCCATAAAACTGCCGAAATCCCGGCGTCCCGACTGGCCGTAAAACTGCCTAAATCCCGGGATCCCGACTGGCGGTAAAACTGCCTAAATCCTGTGGTCGCGACTGGCCGTAAAACTGCCTAAATCCCGGGATCCCGACTGGCCATAAAACTGCCTAAATCCCGGGGTTCCCGACTGGCCGTAAAACTGCCTAAATTCCGGGATCCCGACTGGCCCTATAATTGCCTAAATCCCGGGATCCCGACTGGCCGTAAAATGCCATAAATCCCGGGGTACTGACTAGCCGTAAAAACTGCCTAAATCCCGGGATCCCGACTTGCCCGTTAAAAACTGCCTAAATCCCGGGAGGTTGTCCGACTGGCCGTAAAACTGCCTAAATCCTGGATCCCGACTGCCCCTAAAACTGCCTAAATCCCGGGATACCGACTGGCCGTAAAACTGCCTAAATCCCGGTGGTCCCTGACTGGCCGTAAAACTGCCTAAAATCCCCGGGGTCCCCGACTGGCCATAAAAACTGCATAAATCCCGGGAGCCGGACTGGCCGTAAAACTGCCTAAATCCCGGGATCCCGACTGGCCATAAAACTGCCGAAATCCCGGCGTCCCGACTGGCCGTAAAACTGCCTAAATCCCGGGATCCCGACTGGCGGTAAAACTGCCTAAATCCTGTGGTCGCGACTGGCCGTAAAACTGCCTAAATCCCGGGATCCCGACTGGCCATAAAACTGCCTAAATCCCGGGGTCCCCACTGGCCATAAAACTGCCTTAAGCCCGGGATACGGACTGGCCGTAAAACTGCCTAAATCCCGGGATCCCGAATGGCCGTAAAACTGCCTAAATCCCGGGGTCCCCACTGGCCATAAAACTACCTTAAGCCCGGGATCCCGACTGGCCGTAAAACTGCCTAAATCCCGGGATCCCGACTGGCCGTAAAACTGCCGAAATCCCGGCGTCCCGACTGGCCCTAAAATTGCCTAAATCCTGGGATCCCGACTGGTCGTAAAACTGCCTAAATCCCGGGATCCCGACATGCCGTAAAACTGCCTAAATCCCGGGATCCCGACTGGCCGTAAAACTGCCTAAATCCCGGTTTCCGACTGGCCGTAAAACTGCCTAAATCCCGGGATCCTGACTGGCCGTAAAACTGCCTAAATCCCGGGGTCCCGACAGGCCATAAAACTGCCTAAATCCTGTGGTCGCGACTGGCCGTAAAACTGCCTAAATCCCGGGATCCCGACTGGCCACAAAACTGCCTAAATCCCGGGGTCCCCACTGGCCATAAAACTGCCTTAAGCCCGGGATACGGACTGGCCGTAAAACTGCCTAAATCCGGGGGGGGGGGGGGGGGATGGGGTAATGGGGTGAGAAGGTGTGTATTTTTTTTTCACTCCCGGACTGGGCCGTAAAACTGACCTAAATCCCGGTTGGTCCAACACTGGCCATTAAAACTACCCTTAAAGACCCGGGATTCCCGAATCTGGCCGTAAAACTGCCTAAATCCCGGGATCCCGGATCTGGGCCGTTAAAAAACTGCCGAAATCCCGGCGGTTTCGACTGGCCCTAAAATTGCCTAAAATCTGGGGATCACCGATCTGGTCCGTTTAAAACTGCCTAAATCCCGGGATCCCGACTGGCCGTTATAAACTGCCTAAATCCCGGGATCCCGAATGGCCGTAACAACTGCCTACAATACCGGTTTCCGACTGGCCGTTTTAAAACTGCCTAAATCCCGGGATCCGGGACTTGGCCGTTATAAAACTGCCTAAATCCCCGGGATAACTGACTGGCCGTAAAACTGCCATATAATCCCGGGATCCCGAACTGGCCGTTAAAACTGCCTAAATCTCCTGGGATCCCGACTGGCACCTAAAACTGCCCTTCAATTCGGGGGAGGATGAGATACCGACTGGCCCTAAAACTTCCAAAATCCCGGGATCCCGACTGGCCGTAAAACTGCCTAAATCCCGGGATCCCGACTGGCCGTAAAACTGCCTAAATCCTGGAATCCCGACTGGCCGAAAAACTGCCTAAATTTCGGGATACCGACTGGCCGTAAAACTGCCTCAATCCCGGGGTCCCGACTGGCCTTAAAACTGCCGAAATCACGGGATCCCGACTGGCCGTAAAACTGTCTAAATCTCGGGATCTCGACTGCCGTAAAACTGCCTAAATCCCGGGATTCTCACTGGCCGTAAAACTGCCTAAATCCCGGGATCCCGACTGGACGTAAAACTGCCTAAATCCCGGGTTCCGACTGGCCCTAAAACTGCCTAAATCCCGGGTTCCGACTGGCCGTAAAACTGCCTAAATCCCGGGATCCTGACTGGCCGTAAAACTGCCTAAATCCCGGGATCCCGACTGGCCGTAAAACTGCCTGAATCCCGGGATCCCGACTGGCCGTAAAACTGCCTAAATCCCGGGATCCCGACTGGCCGTAAAACTGCCAAAATCCCGGCGTCCCGACTGGCCGTAAAACTGCCTAAATCCCGGGATCCCGACTGGCGGTAAAACTGCCTAAATCCCGGGATCCAGACTGGCCGTAAAACTGATTAAATCTCGGGATACCGACTGGCCGTAAAACTGCCTCAATCCCGGGGTCTCGACTGGCCGCAAAACTGCCTAAATCCCGGGGTCCTCACTGACCGTTAAACTGCCTAAATCCCGAGATCCCGACTGGTCGTAAAACTGCCTAAATCCCGGGATCCCGACTGGCCCTAAAACTGCCTAAATCCTGGGATCCCGACTGGCCCTAAAACTGCCTAAATCCAAGGATCCCGACTGGCCTTAAATCTGCCTAAATCCCGAGATACCGACTGGCCCTAAAACTGCCTAAATCCCGGGATCCCGACTGGCCATAAAACTTCCTAAATCCCGGGGTCCCGACTGGCCTTAAAACTGCCGAAATCCCGGGATCCCGACTGGCCGTAAAACTGCCTAAATCCCGGGATCCCGACTGGCCGTATAAAACTGTCTAAATCTCGGGATCTCGACTGCCGTAAAAACTGCCTAAATCCTGGAATCCCGACTGGCCGAAAAACTGCCTAAATCTCGGGATAACGACTGGCCCTAAAACTGCTAAATTCCGGGGGGTTCCCGACTGGCCTTAAAACTGCCGAAATCCCGGGATCCCGACTGGCCGTAAAACTGCCTAAATCCCGGGATCCCGACTGGCCGTAAAACTGTCTAAATCTCGGGATCTCGACTGCCCTAAAACTGCCTAAATCCCGGGATCCCGACTGGACGTAAAACTGCCTAAATCCCGGTTTTCGACTGGCCCTAAAACTGCCTAAATCCCGGGTTCCGACTGGCCGTAAAACTGCCTAAATCCCGGGATCCTGACTGGCCGTTTAAATCTGCCTAAATCCCGAGATCCCGACTGGCCGTAAAACTGCCTAAATCCTGGGATCCCGAATTGCCGTAAAACTGCCTAAATCCCGGTATCCCGACTGGCCCTAAAATTGCCTAAATCCTGGGATCCTGACTGGCCGTAAAACTGCCTAAATCCCGGGATACCGACTGGCTGTAAAAATGCCTAAATCCCGGGATACCGACTGGCTGTAAAACTGCCTATATCTCGGGATCCCGACTGGCCGAAAAACTGCCTAAATCTCGGGATACCGACTGGCCCTAAAACTGCCTAAATTCCGGGGGGTTCCCGACTGGCCTTAAAACTGCCGAAATCCCGGGATCCCGACTGGCCGTAAAACTGCCTAAATCCCGGGATCCCGACTGGCCGTAAAACTGTCTAAATCTCGGGATCTCGACTGCCGTAAAACTGCCTAAATCCCGGGATCCTCACTGGCCGTAAAACTGCCTAAATCCCGGGATCCCGACTGGACTTAAAACTGCCTAAATCCCGGGTTTCGACTGGCCCTAAAACTGCCTAAATCCCGGGTTCCGACTGGCCGTAAAACTGCCTAAATCCCGGGATCCTGACTGGCCGTAAAACTGCCTAAATCCCGGGATCCCGACCGGCCGTAAAACTGCCTAAATCCCGGGATCCCGACTGGCCGTAAAACTGCCTAAATCCCGGGATCCCGACTGGCCGTAAAACTGCCTAAATCCTGGGATCCCGAATTGCCGTAAAACTGCCTAAATCCCGGTATCCCGACTGGCCCTAAAATTGCCTAAATCCTGGGATCCTGACTGGCCGTAAAACTGCCTAAATCCCGGGATACCGACTGGCTGTAAAAATGCCTAAATCCCGGGATACCGACTGGCTGTAAAACTGCCTATATCTCGGGATCCCGACTGGCCGTAAAACTGCCTGAATCTCGGGATCCCGACTGACCGTAAAACTGCCTAAATCACGGGATCCCGACTGGCCGAAAAACTGCCTAAAACCCGGGATACTGACTGGCCGTAAAACTGCCTAAATCCCGGGGTCCCGACTGGCCGTAAAACTGCCTAAATCCCGGGATCCTGACTGGCCGAAATACTGCCTAAATCCCGGGATCCCGACTGGCCGTAAAACTGCCTAAATCCCGGGATCCCGACTGCCCGTAAAACTGCCTAAATCCCGGGGGTCCCGATTGGCCGTAAAACTGCCTAAATCCCGGGATCCCGACTGCCCCTAAAACTGCCTAAATCCCGGGATACCGACTGGCCGTAAAACTGCCTAAATCCCGGGGTCCCGACTGGCCGTAAAACTGCCTAAATCCCGGGGTCCCGACTGGCCATAAAACTGCCTAAATCCCGGGATCCCGACTGGCCGTAAAACTGCCTAAATCCCGGGATCCCGACTGGCCATAAAACTGCCGAAATCCCGGCGTCCCGACTGGCCGTAAAACTGCCTAAATCCCGGGATCCCGACTGGCGGTAAAACTGCCTAAATCCCGGGATCCAGACTGGCCGTAAAACTGATTAAATCTCGGGATACCGACTGGCCGTAAAACTGCCTAAATCCCGGGGTCTCGACTGGCCGCAAAACTGCCTAAATCCCGGGGTCTCGACTGGCCGCAAAACTGCCTAAATCCCGGGGTCCTCACTGACCGTTAAACTGCCTAAATCCCGAGATCCCGACTGGTCGTAAAACTGCCTAAATCCCGAGATCCCGACTGGCCCTAAAACTGCCTAAATCCTGGGATCCCGACTGGCCCTAAAACTGCCTAAATCCCGGGATACCGACTGGCCTTAAATCTGCCTAAATCCCGAGATACCGACTGGCCCTAAAACTGCCTAAATCCCGGGATCCCGACTGGCCATAAAACTTCCTAAATCCCGGGGTCCCGACTGGCCTTAAAACTGCCGAAATCCCGGGATCCCGACTGGCCGTAAAACTGCCTAAATCCCGGGATCCCGACTGGCCGTAAAACTGTCTAAATCTCGGGATCTCGACTGCCGTAAAACTGCCTAAATCCTGGAATCCCGACTGGCCGAAAAACTGCCTAAATCTCGGGATACCGACTGGCCCTAAAACTGCCTAAATTCCGGGGGGTTCCCGACTGGCCTTAAAACTGCCGAAATCCCGGGATCCCGACTGGCCGTAAAACTGCCTAAATCCCGGGATCCCGACTGGCCGTAAAACTGTCTAAATCTCGGGATCTCGACTGCCGTAAAACTGCCTAAATCCCGGGATCCCGACTGGACGTAAAACTGCCTAAATCCCGGTTTTCGACTGGCCCTAAAACTGCCTAAATCCCGGGTTCCGACTGGCCGTAAAACTGCCTAAATCCCGGGATCCTGACTGGCCGTAAAACTGCCTAAATCCCGGGATCCCGACTGGCCGTAAAACTGCCTAAATCCTGGGATCCCGAATTGCCGTAAAACTGCCTAAATCCCGGTATCCCGACTGGCCCTAAAATTGCCTAAATCCTGGGATCCTGACTGGCCGTAAAACTGCCTAAATCCCGGGATACCGACTGGCTGTAAAAATGCCTAAATCCCGGGATACCGACTGGCTGTAAAACTGCCTATATCTCGGGATCCCGACTGGCCGAAAAACTGCCTAAATCTCGGGATACCGACTGGCCTAAAAACTGCCTAAATTCCGGGGGGTTCCCGACTGGCCTTAAAACTGCCGAAATCCGGGATCCCGACTGGCCGTAAAACTGCCTAAATCCCGGGATCCCGACTGGCCGTAAAACTGTCTAAATCTCGGGATCTCGACTGCCGTAAAACTGCCTAAATCCCGGGATCCTCACTGGCCGTAAAACTGCCTAAATCCCGGGATCCCGACTGGACTTAAAACTGCCTAAATCCCGGGTTTCGACTGGCCCTAAAACTGCCTAAATCCCGGGTTCCGACTGGCCGTAAAACTGCCTAAATCCCGGGATCCTGACTGGCCGTAAAACTGCCTAAATCCCGGGATCCCGACCGGCCGTAAAACTGCCTAAATCCCGGGATCCGACTGGCCGTAAAACTGCCTAAATCCCGGGATACTGACTGGCCGTTTAAAACTGCCTAAATCCTCGGCTCCCGTATTGCCGTAAAACTGCCTAAATCCCGGGATCCCGACTGGCCCTAAAATTGCCTAAATCCTGGGATCCTGACTGGCCGTAAAACTGCCTAAATCCCGGGATACCGACTGGCTGTAAAAATGCCTAAATCCCGGGATACCGACTGGCTGTAAAAATGCCTATATCTCGGGATCCCGACTGCCCGTAAAACTGCTGAATCTCGGGATCCCGACTGACCGTAAAACTTCCTTAATCCCGGGATCCCGACTGGCCGAAAAACTGCCTAAAACCCGGGATACTGACTGGCCGTAAAAACTGCCTAAATACGGGGTCCCGACTGGCGTAAAACTGCCTAAATCCCGGGATCCTGACTGGCCGAAATACTGCCTAAATCCCGGGATCCCGGACTAGCCGTAAAACTGCCTAAATCCCGGGATCCCGACTGCCCGTAAAACTGCCTAAATCCCGGGGGTCCCGACTGGCCGTAAAACTGCCTAAATCCTGGGATCCCGACTGCCCCTAAAACTGCCTAAATCCCGGGATACCGACTGGCCGTAAAACTGCCTAAATCCGGGATCCCGACTGGCCGTAAAACTGCCTAAATCCCGGGATCCCGACTGGCCATAAAACTGCCGAAATCCCGGCGTCCCGACTGGCCGTAAAACTGCCTAAATCCCGGGATCCCGACTGGCGGTAAAACTGCCTAAATCCCGGGATCCAGACTGGCCATAAACTGATTAAATCTCGGGATACCGACTGGCCGTAAAACTGCCTAAATCCCGGGGTCTCGACTTGCCGCAAAACTGCCTAAGTCCCGGGGTCCTCACTGACCGTTAAACTGCCTAAATCCCGAGATCCCGACTGGTCGTAAAACTGCCTAAATCCCGGGATCCCGACTGGCCCTAAAACTGCCTAAATCCTGGGATCCCGACTGGCCCTAAAACTGCCTAAATCCCGGGATCCCGACTGGCCGTAAAACTGCCTAAATCCCGAGATACCGACTGGCCCTAAAACTGCCTAAATGCCGGGGGGTTCCCGACTGGCCGTAAAACTGCCGAAATCCCGCGGTCCAGACTGCCGTAGAACTGCCTAAATCCCGGGATCCCGACTGGCCGTAAAACGGCCTAAATTCCGGGGGGTTCCGACTGGCCGTTAAACTGCCCTAAATTCCGCGGTCAGACTGCCGTACAACTGACTAAATCCCGGGATCCCGACAGGCCGTAAAACTGCCTAAATCCCTGGATCCCGACTGGCCGTAAAACTGCCTAAATCCCGGGATCCCGACTGGCCCTAAAATTGCCTAAATCCTGGGATCCCGACTGGCCGTAAAGCTGCCTAAATCCCGGGATCCCGACTGGCCGTAAAACTGCCTAAATCCCGGGTTCCGACTGGCCCTAAAACTGCCTAAATCCCGGGTTCCGACTGGCCGTTAAAACTGCCTAAATCCCGGGATCCCGACTGGCCGTAAAACTGCCTAAATCCCGGTTTCCGACTGGCCCTAAAATTGCCTAAATCACGGGATCCCGGGACTGGCCGTAAAACTGCATAAATCCCGGGATCCCGACTGGCCGTAAAACTGCCTAAATCCCGGGTCCCCGACTGGGCCGTATAAAACTGCCTAAATACCAGGATCCCGACTGGCCGTAAAACTGCCTAAATCCCGGGTTCCGACTGGCCGTTAAACTGCCTAAATCCCGGGATCCCGAATGGACGTAAAACTGCCTAAATCCCGGGTTTCGACTGGCCCTAAAACTGCCTAAATCCCGGGTTCCGACTGGCCGTAAAACTGCCTAAATCCCGGGATCCAGACTGGCCGTAAAACTGCCTAAATCCCGGGATCCCGACTGGCCGTAAAACTGCCTAAATCCCGGGATCCCGACTGGCCGTAAAATTGCCTAAATCCTGGGATCCTGACTGGCCGTAAAACTGCCTAAATCCCGGGATACCGACTGGGTGTAAAAATGCCTAAATCCCGGGATACCGACTGGCTGTAAAACTGCCTATATCTCGGGATCCCGACTGGCCGTAAAACTGCCTAAATTCCGCGGTCCAGACTGCCGTAGAACTGCCTAAATCCCGGGATCCCGACAGGCCGTAAAACGGCCTAAATCCCTGGATCCCGACTGGCAATAAAACTGCCTAAATCCCGGGATCCCGACTGGCCCTAAAATTGCCTAAATCCTGGGATCCCGACTGGCCGTAAAGCTGCCTAAATCCCGGGATCCCGACTGGCCGTAAAACTGCCTAAATCCCGGGTTCCGACTGGCCCTAAAACTGCCTAAATCCCGGGTTCCGACTGGCCGTAAAACTGCCTAAATCCCGGGATCCCGACTGGCCGTAAAACTGCCTAAATCCTGGGTCCCCGACTGGCCCTAAAATTGCCTAAATCACGGGATCCCGACTGGCCGTAAAACTGCCTAAATCCCGGGATCCCGACTGGCCGTAAAACTGCCTAAATCCCGGGGTCCCGACTGGCCGTAAAACTGCCTAAATCCCAGGATCCCGACTGGCCGTAAAACTGCCTAAATCCCAGGATCCCGACTGGCCGTAAAACTGCCTAAATCCCGGGATCCCGAATGGACGTAAAACTGCCTAAATCCCGGGATCCCGACCGGCCGTAAAACTGCCTAAATCCCGGGATCCCGACTGGCCGTAAAACTGCTAAATCCCGGGATCCCGACTGGCCGTAAAACTGCCTAAATCCTGGGATCCGAATTGCCGTAAAACTGCCTAAATCCCGGTATCCGACTGGCCTTAACATTGCCTAAATCCTGGGATCCTGACTGGCCGTAAAACTGCCTAAATCCCGGGATACCGACTGGCTGTAAAAATGCCTAAATCCCGGGATACCGACTGGCTGTAAAACTGCCTATATGTCGGGATCCCGACTGGCCGTAAAACTGCCTGAATCTGGGGATCCCGACTGACCGTAAAACTGCCAAAATCAAGGGATCCCGACTGCCAGAAAAACTGCCTAAAACCCGTGATACTGACTGGCCGTAAAACTGCCTAAATCCCGGGGTCCCGACTGGCCGTAAAACTGCCTAAATCCCGGGATCCTGACTGGCCGAAATACTGCCTAAATCCCGGGATCCCGACTGGCCGATAAACTGCCTAAATCCCGGGATCCCGACTGCCCGTAAAACTGCCTAAATCCCGGGGGTCCCGATTGGCCGTAAAACTGCCTAAATCCCGGGATCCCGACTGCCCCTAAAACTGCCTAAATCCCGGGATACCGACTGGCCATAAAACTGCCTAAATCCCGGGATCCCGACTGGCCGTAAAACTGCCTAAATCCCGGGATCCCGACTGGCCATAAAACTGCCGAAATCCCGGCGTCCCGACTGGCCGTAAAACTGCCTAAATCCCGGGATCCCGACTGGCGGTAAAACTGCCTAAATCCCGGGATCCAGACTGGCCGTAAAACTGATTAAATCTCGGGATACCGACTGGCCGTAAAACTGCCTAAATCCCGGGGTCTCGACTGGCCGCAAAACTGCCTAAGTCCCGGGGTCCTCACTGACCGTTAAACTGCCTAAATCCCGAGATCCCGATGGTCGGTAATTAAAACTGCCTAAATCCGGGATCCGACTGGCCCTAAAACTGCCTAAATCCTGGGATCCCGACTGGCCTAAAACTGCCTAAATCCGGGATCCCGACTGGCCGTAAAAATGCCTAAATCCCGAATGATGATACCGTCTGGCCCTAAAACTGCCTAAATGCCGGGGGGTTCCCGACTGGCCGTAAAACTGCCGAAATCCCGCGGTCCAGACTGCCGTAGAACTGCCTAAATCCCGGGATCCCGACTGGCCGTAAAACGGCCTAAATTCCGGGGGGTTCCCGACTGGCCGTAAAACTGCCTAAATTCCGCGGTCCAGACTGCCGTAGAACTGCCTAAATCCCGGGATCCCGACAGGCCGTAAAACGGCCTAAATCCCTGGATCCCGACTGGCCGTAAAACTGCCTAAATCCCGGGATCCCGACTGGCCCTAAAATTGCCTAAATCCTGGGATCCCGACTGGCCGTAAAGCTGCCTAAATCCCGGGATCCCGACTGGCCGTAAAACTGCCTAAATCCCGGGTTCCGACTGGCCCTAAAACTGCCTAAATCCCGGGTTCCGACTGGCCGTAAAACTGCCTAAATCCCGGGATCCCGACTGGCCGTAAAACTGCCTAAATCCTGGGTCCCCGACTGGCCCTAAAATTGCCTAAATCACGGGATCCCGACTGGCCGTAAAACTGCCTAAATCCCGGGATCCCGACTGGCCGTAAAACTGCCTAAATCCGGGGGTCCGACTGGCCGTAAAACTGCCTAAATCCCAGGATCCCGACTGGCCGTAAAACTGCCTAAATCCCAGGATCCCGACTGGCCGTAAAACTGCCTAAATCCCGGGATCCCGAATGGACGTAAAACTGCCTAAATCCCGGGTTTCGACTGGCCCTAAAACTGCCTAAATCCCGGGTTCCGACTGGCCGTAAAACTGCCTAAATCCCGGGATCCTGACTGGCCGTAAAACTGCCTAAATCCCGGGATCCCGACTGGCCGTAAAACTGCCTAAATCCCGGGATCCCGACTGGCCGTAAAACTGCCTAAATCCCGGGATCCCGACTGGCCGTAAAACATCCTAAATCCTGGGATCCCGAATTGCCGTAAAACTGCCTAAATCCCGGGATCCCGACTGGCTGTAAAAATGCCTAAATCCCGGGATACCGACTGGCTGTAAAACTGCCTATATGTCGGGATCCCGACTGGCCGTAAAACTGCCTGAATCTCGGGATCCCGACTGACCGTAAAACTGCCAAAATCACGGGATCCCGACTGGCTTAAAAACTGCCTAAAACCCGGGATACTGACTGGCCGTAAAACTGCCTAAATCCCGGGGTCCCGACTGGCCGTAAAACTGCCTAAATCCCGGGATCCTGACTGGCCGAAATACTGCCTAAATCCCGGGATCCCGACTGGCCGTAAAACTGCCTAAATCCTGGGGTCCCGACTGCCCGTAAAACTGCCTAAATCCCGAAGTACTGACTAGCCGTAAAACTGCCTAAATTCCGGGATCCCGACTGGCCGTAAAACTGCCTAAATCCTGGGATCCCGACTGGCCCTAAAACTGCCTAAATCCTGGGGGCCCGACTGGCCCTAAAATTGCCTAAATCCCGGGATCCCGACTGGCCGTAAAACTGCCTAAATCCCGGGATACTGACTGGCCTGAAAATTGCCTAAATCCCGGGGTCCCGACTGGCCGTAAAACTGCCTAAATCCCGGGATCTCGACTGGCCGTAAAACTGCCTAAATTCTGGGTCCCCGACTGGCCCTAAAATTGCCTAAATCACGGGATCCCGACTGGCCGTAAAACTGCCTAAATCCCGGGATCCCGACTGGCCGTAAAACTGCCTAAATCCCGGGGTCCCGACTGGCCGAAAAAATGCATAAATCCCGGGATCACGACTGGCGTAAAACTGCCCTAAATCTCGTGATCCCGACTGGCCGATAAACTGCCTAAATCCTGGGATCCCGACTGGCTCTAAAATTACCTAAATCCCGGGATCCCGACTGCCGTAAAAGTGCCTAAATCCCGGGATCCCGACTGGCCGTAAAACGGACTAAATTGCGGGGGGTTCCCGACTGGCCGTAAAACTGCCTAAATTCCGCGGTCCAGACTGCCGTAGAACTGCCTAAATCCCGGGATCCCGACTGGCCGTAAAACGGCCTAAATCCCTGGATCCCGACTGGCCGTAAAACTGCCTAAATCCCGGGATCCCGACTGGCCGTAAAACTGCCTAAATCCTGGGATCCGACTGGCCGTAAAGCTGCCTAAATCCGGGATCCCGACTGGCCGTAAAAACTGCCTAAATCCCGGGTTCCGACTGGCCCTAAAACTGCCTAAATCCCGGGTTCCGACTGGCCGTAAAACTGCCTAAATCCCGGGATCCTGACTGGCCGTAAAACTGCCTAAATCCCGGGATACCGACTGGCCGTAAAACTGCCTAAATCCCGGGATCCCGACTGGCCGTAAAACTGCCTAAATCCTGGGATCCCGACTGGCCGAAAAACTGCCTAAATCCCGGGGTTCCCGACTGGCCGTAAAACTGCCTAAATTCCGGGATCCCGACTGGCCCTATAATTGCCTAAATCCCGGGATCCCGACTGGCCGTATAACTGCCTAAATCCCGGGGTCCCGACTGGCCGTAAAACTGCCTAAATCCCGGGATCCCGACTGGCCGTAAAATTGCCTAAATCCTGGGGTCCCGACTGCCCGTAAAACTGCCTAAATCCCGGGGTACTGACTGGCCGTAAAACTGCCTAAATCCCGGGATACTGACTGGCCGCAAAACTGCCTAAATCCCGGGATCCCGACTGGCCGTAAAACTGCCTAAATTCTGGGAACCCGACTGGCCGTAACCCTGCTCAACTCCCGGGGTCGCGACTGGCCGTAAAACTGCCTAAATCCTGGGGCCCCGATTGGCCCTAAAATTGCCTAAATCCCGGGATCCCGACTGGCCGTAAAACTGCCTAAATCCCGGGATACTGACTGGCCTGAAAATTGCCTTAATCCCGGGGATCCGACTGGCCGTAAAACTGCCTAAATCCCGGGATCCCGACTGGCCGTAAAACTGCCTAAATCCTGGGTCCCCGACTGGCCCTAAAATTGCCTAAATCACGGGATCCCGACTGGCCGTAAAACTGCCTAAATCCCGGGATCCCGACTGGCCGTAAAACTGCCTAAATCCCGGGGTCCCGACTGGCCGTAAAACTGCCTAAATCCCAGGATCCCGACTGGCCGTAAAACAGCCTAAATCCCAGGATCCCGACTGGCCGTAAAACTGCCTAAATCCCGGGATCCCGAATGGACGTAAAACTGCCTAAATCCCGGGTTTCGACTGGCCCTAAAACTGCCTAAATCCCGGGTTCCGACTGGCCGTAAAACTGCCTAAATCCCGGGATCCTGACTGGACGTAAAACTGCCTAAATCCCGGGATCCCGACTGGCCGTAAAACTGCCTAAATCCCGGGATCCCGACTGGCCGTAAAACTGCCTAAATCCCGGGATCCCGACTGGCCGTAAAACATCCTAAATCCTTTGGATCCCGAATTGCCGTAAAACTGCCTAAATCCCGGGATCCCGACTGGCCCTAAAATTGCCTAAATCCTTGGATCCTGACTGGCCGTAAAAATGCCTAAATCCCGGGATACGACTGGCTGTAAAATGCCTAAATCCCGGGATACCGACTGGCTGTAAAACTGCTTATATGTCGGGATCCCGACTGGCCGTAAAACTGCCTGAATTCGGGATCCCGACTGACCGTAAAACTGCCTAAATCACGGGATCCCGACTGGCTTAAAAACTGCCTAAAACCCGGGATACTGACTGGCCGTAAAACTGCCTAAATCCCGGGGTCCCGACTGGCCGTAAAACTGCCTAAATCCTGGGATCCCGACTGGCCGAAAAACTGCCTAAATCTCGGGATACCGACTGGCCCTAAAACTGCCTAAATTCCGGGGGGTTCCCGACTGGCCGTAAAACTGCCGAAATCCCGGGATCCCGACTGGCCGTAAAACTGCCTAAATCCCGGGATCCCGACTGGCCGTAAAACTGTCTAAATCTCGGGATCTCGACTGCCGTAAAATGCCTAAATCCCGGGATCCTCACTGGCCGTGAAAAACTGCCTAAATCCCGGGATCCCGAATGGACGTAAAACTGCCTAATCCCGGGTTTCGACTGGCCCTAAAACTGCCTAAATCCCGGGTTCCGACTGGCCGTAAAACTGCCTAAATCCCGGGATCCTGACTGGCCGTAAAACTGCCTAAATCCCGGGATCCCGACTGGCCGTAAAACTGCCTAAATCCCGGGATCCCGACTGGCCGTAAAACTGCCTAAATCCCGGGATCCTGACTGGCCGAAATACTGCCTAAATCCCGGGATCCCGACTGGCCGTAAAACTGCCTAAATCCTGGGGTCCCGACTGCCCGTAAAACTGCCTAAATCCCGAAGTACTGACTAGCCGTAAAACTGCCTAAATTCCGGGATCCCGACTGGCCGTAAAACTGCCTAAATCCTGGGATCCCGACTGGCCCTAAAACTGCCTAAATCCTGGGGCCCCGACTGGCCCTAAAATTGCCTAAATCCCGGGATCCCGACTGGCCGTAAAACTGCCTAAATCCCGGGATACTGACTGGCCTGAAAATTGCCTAAATCCCGGGGTCCCGACTGGCCGTAAAACTGCCTAAATCCCGGGATCTCGACTGGCCGTAAAACTGCCTAAATTCTGGGTCCCCGACTGGCCCTAAAATTGCTAAATCACGGGATCCCGACTGGCCGTAAAACTGCCTAAATCCCGGGATCCCGACTGGCCGTAAAACTGCCTAAATCCCGGGGTCCCGACTGGCCGTAAAACTGCCTAAATCCCAGGATCCCGACTGGCCGTAAAACTGCCTAAATCTCGGGATCCCGACTGGCCGATAAACTGCCTAAATCCTGGGATCCCGACTGGCTCTAAAATTACCTAAATCCCGGGATCCCGACTGCCGTAAAAGTGCCTAAATCCCGGGATCCCGACTGGCCGTAAAACGGACTAAATTGCGGGGGGTTCCCGACTGGCCGTAAAACTGCCTAAATTCCGCGGTCCAGACTGCCGTAGAACTGCCTAAATCCCGGGATCCCGACTGGCCGTAAAACGGCCTAAATCCCTGGATCCCGACTGGCCGTAAAACTGCCTAAATCCCGGGATCCCGACTGGCCGATAAACTGCCTAAATCCTGGGATCCCGACTGGCCGTAAAGCTGCCTAAATCCCGGGATCCCGACTGGCCGTAAAACTGCCTAAATCCCGGGTTCCGACTGGCCCTAAAACTGCCTAAATCCCGGGTTCCGACTGGCCGTAAAACTGCCTAAATCCCGGGATCCTGACTGGCCGTAAAACTGCCTAAATCCCGGGATACCGACTGGCCGTAAAACTGCCTAAATCCCGGGATCCCGACTGGCCGTAAAACTGCCTAAATCCTGGGATCCCGACTGGCCGAAAAACTGCCTAAATCCCGGGGTTCCCGACTGGCCGTAAAACTGCCTAAATTCCGGGATCCCGACTGGCCCTATAATTGCCTAAATCCCGGGATCCCGACTGGCCGTATAACTGCCTAAATCCCGGGGTCCCGACTGGCCGTAAAACTGCCTAAATCCCGGGATCCCGACTGGCCGTAAAATTGCCTAAATCATGGGGTCCGACTGCCCGTTAAAACTGCCTAAATCCCGGGGTACTGACTGGCCGTAAAACTGCCTAAATCCCGGGATACTGACTGGCCGCAAAACTGCCTAAATCCCGGGATCCCGACTGGCCGTAAAACTGCCTAAATTCTGGGAACCCGACTGGCCGTAAAACTGCTCAAATCCCGGGGTCGCGACTGGCCGTAAAACTGCCTAAATCCTGGGGCCCCGATTGGCCCTAAAATTGCCTAAATCCCGGGATCCCGACTGGCCGTAAAACTGCCTAAATCCCGGGATACTGACTGGCCTGAAAATTGCCTTAATCCCGGGGATCCGACTGGCCGTAAAACTGCCTAAATCCCGGGATCCCGACTGGCCGTAAAACTGCCTAAATCCTGGGTCCCCGACTGGCCCTAAAATTGCCTAAATCACGGGATCCCGACTGGCCGTAAAACTGCCTAAATCCCGGGATCCCGACTGGCCGTTAAAACTGCCTAAATCCGGGGTCCCGACTGCCGTAAAACTGCCTAAATCCCAGGATCCCGACTGGCCGTAAAACAGCCTAAATCCCAGGATCCGACTGGCCGTTAAACTGCCTAAATCCCGGGATCCGAAATGGACGTAAAACTGCCTAAATCCCGGGTTTCGACTGGCCCTAAAACTGCCTAAATCCGGGTTCCGACTGGCCGTAAAAACTGCCTAAATCCCGGGATCCTGACTGGCCGTAAAACTGCCTAAATCCGGGATCCCGACTGGCCGTAAAACTGCCTAAATCCCGGGATCCGACTGACCGTAAAACTGCCTAAATCCCGGGATCCCGACTGGCCGTAAAACATCCTAAATCCTTTGGATCCCGAATTGCCGTAAAACTGCCTAAATCCCGGGATCCCGACTGGCCCTAAAATTGCCTAAATCCTTGGATCCTGACTGGCCGTAAAACTGCCTAAATCCCGGGATACCGACTGGCTGTAAAAATGCCTAAATCCCGGGATACCGACTGGCTGTAAAACTGCTTATATGTCGGGATCCCGACTGGCCGTAAAACTGCCTGAATCTCGGGATCCCGACTGACCGTAAAACTGCCTAAATCACGGGATCCCGACTGGCTTAAAAACTGCCTAAAACCCGGGATACTGACTGGCCGTAAAACTGCCTAAATCCCGGGGTCCCGACTGGCCGTAAAACTGCCTAAATCCTGGGATCCCGACTGGCCCTAAAACTGCCTTAATCTCGGGATACCGACTGGCCCTAAAACTTCCAAAATCCCGGGGGTTCCCGACTGGCCGTAAAACTGCCGAAATCCCGGGATCCCGACTGGCCGTAAAACTGCCTAAATCCCGGGATCCCGACTGGCCGTAAAACTGTCTAAATCCCGGGTTCCGACTGGCCCTAAAACTGCCTAAATCCCGGGTTCCGACTGGCCGTGAAACTGCCTAAATCCCGGGATCCCGAATGGACGTAAAACTGCCTAAATCCCGGGTTTCGACTGGCCCTAAAACTGCCTAAATCCGGGGTTCCGACTGGCCGTAAAACTGCCTAAATCCCGGGATCCTGACTGGCCGTAAAACTGCCTAAATCCCGGGATCCCGACTGGCCGTAAAACTGCCTAAATCCCGGGATCCCGACTGGCCGTAAAACTGCCTAAATCCCGCGATCCCGACTGGCCGTAAAACATCCTAAATCCTGGGATCCCGAATTGCCGTAAAACTGCCTAAATCCGGGATCCGACTGGCCCTAAAATTGCCTAAATCCTGGGATTCCTGACTGGCCGTAAAAACTGCCTAAATCCCGGGATACCGACTGGCTGTAAAAATGCCTAAATCCGGGATACCGACTGGCTGTAAAACTGCCTATATGTCGGGATCCGACTGGCCGTAAAACTGCCTGAATCTGGGGATCCCGACTGACCGTAAAACTGCCTTAAATCACGGGATCCCGACTGGCCGAAAAACTGCCTAAACCCGGGATACTGACTGGCCGTTAAAAAACTGCCTAAATCCCGAGGTCCCGACTGGCCGTAAAACTGCCTAAATCCCGGGATCCAGACTGGCCGAAATACTTCTAATTCCCGGGCATCCGAATGGGCCGTAAAACTGCCTAAATCCCGGGGTTCCCGAACTGGCCGTAAATACTGCCTAAAATTCCGGGATCCCGACATGGCCCTATAATTGACTAAAATTCCCGGGATCCCGACTGGCCTGTAAAACTGCTAAAATCACGGGGTCACGACTGGCCGTAAAAATGCCTACATTCCCGGGATCCGATGGCCGTAAATTGCGCTAAATCCATGGGGTCCCGACTGCCCGTATATACTGCCCTAAAATAACGGTAGGTACCTGACTTGCAGTAACACTGCCTAAATCCCGGGTTACTGACTGGCCGAAAAACGGCCTAAATCCCGGGGATCGAATGGCCGATTAAATGCCTAAATCCACTGGGATCCGACTGGACGTAATAAAATGCTAAGGACTGGCCGTAAAACTGCCTAAATTCCTGGGGCCCGACTGGCCCTTAAAATTGCCTAAATCCCGGGATCCCGACTGGCCGTAAAACTGCCTAAATCCCGGGATACTGACTGGCCTGAAAATTGCCTAAATCCCGGGGTCCCGACTGGCCGTAAAACTGCCTAAATCTCGGGATCCCGACTGGCCGTAAAACTGCCTAAATCCTGGGTCCCCGACTGGCCCTAAAATTGCCTAAATCACGGGATCCCGACTGGCCGTAAAACTGCCTAAATCCCGGGATCCCGACTGGCCGTAAAACTGCCTAAATCCCGGGGTCCCGACTGGCCGTAAAACTGCCTAAATCCCAGGATCCCGACTGGCCGTAAAACTGCCTAAATCCCAGGATCCCGACTGGCCGTAAAACTGCCTAAATCTCGGGATCCCGACTGGCCGATAAACTGCCTAAATCCTGGGATCCCGACTGGCTCTAAAATTACCTAAATCCCGGGATCCCGACTGACTGTAAAACTGCCTAAATCCCGGGATACCGACTGGCCGTAAAACTGCCTAAATCCCGGGATCCCGACTGACCGTAAAACTGCCTAAATCCCTGGATCCCGACTGGCCGTAAAACTGCCTAAATCCCGGGATACCGACTGGCCGTAAAACTGCCTGAATTCCGCGGTCCCGACTGCCGTAAAACTGCCTAAATCCCGGGATCCCGACTGGCCGTAAAACGGCCTAAATCCCTGGATCCCGACTGGCCGTAAAACTGCCTAAATCCCGGGATACCGACTGGCCGTAAAACTGCCTAAATCCCGGGATCCTGACTGGCCGTAAAACTGCCTAAATCCTGGGATCCCGACTGGCCGTAAAATTGCCTAAATCACGGGATCCCGACTGGCCGTAAAACTGCCTAAATCCCGGGGTCCCGACTGGCCGTAAAACTGCCTAAATCTCGGGATTTTGATTCTTATTTGAAAGGAATATTGCGGACACGAAGCCGGGTTGCTATGACAACGCTGTGCAAAAGATGACGGCCTGCAGTAGCTCACAGCGATTAGGGGTTGTGCCTTGTGAAGATTCAATTTTCATTTCTCTTCAACTGAAAATGAGTTGAAAGAGCTGATAATGTCATTAAATGTCCTTTCTGCACTTACCTGCACCTATTCATGCACCCGTTTAAGGTCAGCATTCGTTGAGTTCAAACACGTTGTCAAAGGTCAAATATGTTTGGTTTTCTCTGTTGTTAGTGCATATTCCGGGAACTGATGTTGACGAGATATAAACAAAGCGAAGTATCTTTCCAACATGGTTCAGAACAGCACGGCGGTAAGATCAGATGTAAATCAAAGGTCAAAGAAATGTCGCACTCGGGAGCAGATTAGACTTCAGATCCACCGATAATTTTCTATAATTGTCATGCACTCAAATTTGAGAGAACGTTTTTGCGGCTGAAGATGATATACCTATTAACTTACTATTACTACATCTACAATATACTCCAGAGAGTTGACACAAATATTCGCAGGCACTGTACCGACGGAAAAGTAGTTCACAGGTTCACTCGAAAGATGCGAATAAGTTTTTTAATTCTTACTAGCTTGAGCGTTATTACAATTTTCAGGACGGTACATTCCTTAGGTGTTATAGGGTGTCGGCTTTCTATGGTTGCAATTGTTAGTACGTGTAATGAAATAATACCTTCTACTGAGTTTGTGCCGACAATTTTACCTTAACAGTAGATTTACTTGCAGAATGTCTACGTTTTATAGGAGATCGCTTTGTCGATTGTCGTGTGAAACTATAGTTTCTCAAACAAAGCGGATATGGCGTCGCCTAATTCAGGAGATCGCTTGTATCGCGAATTTTGACAGACAGTGCTTTCTTTTTCAATACAGATACCTTTTTTGATAGACATTTTTTATTCATTCAAGTACAGCCATCTCAACATAATTCTTCTTTTACAGGACTGCAATCAATGATGCGAAGAATTTGAGATGAGTATTTGATGATGAACCGGAACCTGTTACATTCTCTTTTCCCAGGAAGCCTTATCAAACATTATCGGACCGATAATTCTACACTTGTGACTAAGCAGACGTTCACCTCTTTGTATATTGATCTGTAAGTTCATATTCTTTCCCAAAAACAGAAGTGATTCCTTGAAATGATATTTTTCTGTCTCACAAGAATACATATCGGTTAGCATAAAAACCCGGTAGTTCTTTTAATGTGCTTGATGAAGGCGTTGATAATCTCCAAACTGGGTTTTGTAAAGTGCAAAATGGTTTTCTAGCAAGTAAAATCCGGCTAGATCCGTATGTGGTGCTAGCTAGATCCACAAGTGGATCACTTGCGGACCATCAATGACCCCAGTTTCCTACTGCAGTTTCCTATGAACCAGTTTCCTACTGCAGGGGAAGAGGTACCGAAACGATCAAGGTCCACCTCTAGCACCATTGCTATTCGAAGTGAGAGCTCACTTATTTCTATTTTCGCATGAACATGTCAATTAAATTAGCTCAGTAAAGTAACAAACCTTCGTAAAAAATACAAATGTTGATTATATTCTAATTCCTGAACTGTTCCACGCATTAATACATAGCGCTATATGGCCACATCTTTGGAACGTTCTAGTTAGCGACGTCGTACTTCATCCACGTCGAAGTTGTCTGCACGCTTTTGAAAGCGGCAGGACTTGGCTGGTTGATGGTGACTGATGGTTAACCCTTAAACTACCATGGGGTATATGACACCCCAAATCGCCATCTTCACGTAATTGCAATATTCCTTAACCTTTCTGAGAGTTTTTGGTAATTTACACCTCGATATATTAACTTGGCAATGGAGGTTTCGTTAAATACCAATGGGGTCCCATTATGAAAATTTCTGTTGCTTTGAAGAATTCTACATGCATAAATCTGTAATGGAAAATGTTGCTATCATTTGAATATGACCTCTATTTGTTCGCAATTGGTGAAAACCTCAGTATGGCTGATGTAAGCCTTAAGACAAAACCATCTCTGATGATGCCCGACAGTGATGCTCGAAAGATCTCAGCAATTTTAAGGAAAAAAGTAGCGTTTTTGTCTTGAGGCTTACATCAGCCATACTGGGGTTTTCACAATTGCGAACAATTATGTCATACCCAGGTCCATTATTTGCTGCCTCTATTTGTATATTAAACGATAAATTTTCACAATAGAAGGATTTTT
This sequence comes from Prostheceraeus crozeri, assembly GCA_907163375.1. Classification (NCBI taxonomy): domain Eukaryota; kingdom Metazoa; phylum Platyhelminthes; order Polycladida; family Euryleptidae; genus Prostheceraeus; species Prostheceraeus crozeri. The sequence continues at coordinate 65,828 of CAJQUW010014891.1, forward strand.
GAAGCTGTCAACAACCGTAGTGATTGTTGTCTGATGAGAGTCGTTAGAGTTCTGAGTTTCGAGCAGTCATTCACCCAAAGTGACTGATGAGAGACTTGTGCGATAATCTCGAACAGCCACAGAATTAAATATTTTGTTTATCTGCTTCGGTTTGCTAGAAGTGTGATTAATGCGAAATGGACGGCACATTGAGGAACCTATTAAGTGGGTAAATGGAATTCCTTATACCTTACAGAGATAGGAAAAAAACGTCGTGCGTCGCTTGCGGATTAATGTGAGTTCCAGCAAAGTGCTTCGATTGCCAAAATTCCTCAGATTCGAAGAATTCAGATCATTGCCCACAAGTTTTCTGCATAATATTGGCCCTTCCGATCATTATTGAAGAAAATAGCAGGCGTACGAAAATTAGTTCACTTGATGATCCTCTCCTCGGCATTGCTCACTTTATACTGCATACACTGAATCGAAGCCAGGCAACGATGTGTGTTTCGGTTTGTGTGCGAAGTGATATCACAGCACGCACGCATCTCTCACTGGCTCTGGTGTCCTCTGCTGACAGCTTATTGTTTCCCATATCCAATAGCAAGCGATACACGAATTATCCATTCGAGAAGGAGCAAGTTGTCTAATTCTGTGAGAACAGCAAAATGTGTAATTCTTCCTCAAAATCATCAACAAGCTCATCATTCAGATTGGAAATATCATCGTCTTGAATAATTCTGTGAGCGATAACAGGGGATATTTGCAATATGAGGCATCACGAGTAATTCAAAATGATGTCATCTTCATCGCTCAGTCACATCAAACAAGCAGTTATTTGGTTGGAGAATTCCATATCCTGATCTTATGGAAGAACGTCTTCTTTGTGAGCGAGTTTCTTTGCTAAACTCTAATATGCGGAAAAGTTCTGGAGTATTAATTGTCTAATTCGTAAGTGGAAAAAGCTAAGTAGAAGAGAGATGCGGCAGAGTTCCACCTCGCACCGTATACGTGTATACACGAAGAGTTAAAAGGGCATTTTCCATTTAAGCAAAGTAGGTCCGACAACTGCTTCTGGTGAAAGTCTATGTATACAGTGAATTTTCTGACTATCTGATTGAACGTGGAAATTGATCTTCTGTTATGAGCAGAGCTGGAAAAATTCCACTGAAATATTTCAATTCCAATTCCACTTCCAGTCGAAACAGTTCAATTCAATTTCTATTCCAATTCCATAATGAGATTCAATTCCGATAATTGCATGTCGCGTATAGTGTATTATGTTAATGTATCTACACTGTAAATCGCTGGATACGAAAATTACATACAAACATATACCAAAATTACATACAATTTTAAACTAACATCTGATACGAGATTCTCCTATGTGTACAGAGATCTGGTATATTTTTCATACCAAATCTCATTTACCTTCGTATGTGATTGGTATGTAGCGATACGAACTATTCTATATGTGATTGGATGTTTTACACTGAAATACGAATTGTTGGTATGTTTTATTTACGAGAACCGATGCAAATTCATCCTTATTCGCATGCATCTGGTATCCATTTGGTATGTGCAGCTTTAAGTTACATAGCAAAAAAATGTACGTATTACATACTACTGTCAAATAACTTTTTTCAATAGTACCAGTCGCGAATAATAATAATAATAATGCTTTATTGAAACCAAAATACATAGAGCGGTACATGGTTATGACTGCAAAGTCATGTAAACTGTGAAAATCTGACAAAGGAGTTGGTGTAATAAGATGGTTTCCGCAGAGGAGCTGTCAGTTGCGTTTGATGTCTAACTTTGCTGATATGTTGACGGACGTTGAAAAAGGAGGACAGGCGATGAGTGTCACGATGATGAGACACTTTGCGGATGAGTTTAACGCAAACACGATCTAACATTTGTCTTAGGGATGGCTTGTTGTATATGCTGCACCAACGTTTGGCCAAACGATCCAGACGTTCAAATTTGCAAAAGTGTTTCATTTTCATATCACATACAATGGGCCAACAAAATGATAAACGAGAAAAAACAAGACCCATGTATGCCTGCCACACAACATGATCTTCATTACAACTGATCTTCAGACGCTTTACAATGGACATAATACTACAGCATTTTTTGTATAAAAACGAGACATGAGAGTCCCATGTCAAATTAGCACTAAAGAAAACACCGAGGATTTTCAAATTTACAACTTCCTCTATGACTTCATCATTGATAACAATATTAGTACATCTGGTGGGATTAAAACGCTTAGAAAGAGTCATACATTTGGTTTTATTCACATTTATTGTCATTTTCTTTTGGAATATTTTTTGCTTGATAGAGTGATATTTAACTAGATTAGATTTATTGTGAATTTTATGGCCGCGAGATTGTCGTTGTTGCTACTTGTCTGCAACATTAACAGGACGTTTAGTTAGCTCTACTTTATGAGCCAAGTTGATTAACGTCAATTCATTCAAACCATATCTTTCGTGCAATCATGTTGACTTATATATCTCAAACATAACTATTTTTGCGTTTAATGAATTATAATGTGTTTTTATTTCGGATTGATAATATGCCTTATTTCAAAATTACATGATGCACAATTATTGATGGTTGAAATCTTATTGATTATTCATGAAATGCCTTAGACTTTCGTGTATTAAAATCGAATTCAGTATTGAAAGAATGACTCTTGAATGTCATTATCTCACTACTTGCTGAACAGTAGTAACATTAGTGTGATCTTTATTGGCAAAAGTCCTGAAATCAAGATACTTTGGAGATGATTGATGATTTCTTTTAACATTGTGCTAGTATGGCTTTAGTATGTAAAGCATACCACATTTGAAATAACATACGAAAAGCATACAAATATATACAAAGAGAATACAGAAATATACCAAAAAAAATATTTTGGTATGCATCCTTCGTATGTGATTGGTATTGAGCGATTTACAGTGTAAAGTTTGCTCGCTTCAATCTAAGCCATGTGCCCTTATCCTATCCTCGTTGTTCCTGTGTCCCGTTCCCTGCGTCGTTCATATGTGCGTTCTCATGCTCATAGTTTATATTCATTGTGTACATGTACGTGGATATATATATATATATATTTGTTATATATATATATATATATATATATATATATATATTTATATATTATATATGTAACCGGTCAGCCTACGCCACTTTCGTTTCGTAAACGAGATTTTCAATATCTCGTGAAAAGGAGAAAAGAAAACTAACGGTCAGCAAATAATCAAACGCTGAGAGAGAGAGAGAGAGAGAGAGAGAGAGAGAGAGAGAGAGAGAGAGAGAGAGAGAGAGAGAGAGAGAGAGAGAGAGAGAGAGAGAGCGAGAGAGATGCGAATAAATCTATTAATAAACTGACAGAAGAAAGAAATTCAATGTGCGAATAACGTGATTGTTGATGACAGAAAAAACGACGATAGAAAAGATATCATGAAAACTGATTAATGGTCCAACACATTAATTAAACAACAACACATACGACATCTTCAGTAGCTGTTAGAAGAACTCCGGGCTCTCGCGGTGTAACTTGACTACAGAAGTAACAACTACAACTGCCTACCAGCGAACAACAACACAGTAGCGTATGCGGCTATAACATCAGCGAGCGTGATTGAAGATTGACGGTATAAGTGACACTGATATTCATGATATTTATGATATTATTTTTGTATAAGTGATTCCGATCGAATTGAAGTGAATTCAACATCAAGAGGTGAACTGCAAGTTTAAAGTTTTTCTTTTATCGTTGAGCATCCTATATGTATAACTATAGTCTTGAATATTAATATTGTCAATTGTTGTGATTGGAAGTTGAATAATATTTCATGTCATTGCCATTTTAATTGAATCATTAATTATTAGAATAATTTGTTGACACTGTCTATATTGTGATTTGAACTGACAGGCTGCCCTTTAATGCAGGGTTAATTTTCCTCTTCCCAAACAGATTGTTTTTCGTGTGTACAACAATTAAGTTAATCTCCAATTTTTTGTGCTTATCCAATCAATAACTAGATTCAACATTTGTTTCATTTTGATTAATTATCTTGCATGGTAAATAACTAAATAACAGATTGAACAAAGATAATTGTCTTTTCATTGTTTGCTTAATCGCTGAAATTACCCTAGGACGACCAAGGTATGGTCAATTTGACCACACTTTTGAATTTTTGAAAATTTAAGTATCTTAACCTGCTTCAAATTTATTAATGTTTAAGTGACTTTTACTTTAAGAGTACACTGTTTAACACGGCCTATTTGTTTTGAAAAAATATAGTGTCCTTGTTATCCTCTCATGAGCTCCGTTAAATCATACATGCATTTTTCTATTGCAATTTCACAATTGCACAAGTCAAATGGTGCTCAGTTATAGTGCATCATTGATTTGCAGGCAGACAATGCATCAGCAACAGTAACCGCATTTTAATTCGTTGAATGGAGCTCGGTGGCATTGATTTTTCAGGCAAGCTATTTTTGACGCACTTCGATGACGCGATTCCGGTATAATAAAGAACCAATCATGTTGGCTCTGACTGAAGAATGTTGTGTAGAGCAACTGACAGCTATATAATGCGACTGCTAGAAGGTGAAAGCACCATTTTCATGCACGGTCGTGTCAGGCGCTATGACTCAAAGACAAGCAGCCGCTGCCGCTATTCATCGCATGTGGAACACCGACGCTGAGCCTGATGACGGAGGAGAAAGTGACTTAGAGGAAGAGAATCAGATTCTTCACATACGTGATATTCACGAAGATCACGAAACTTCTAGCAGTAGTGATGATCAAACGGAGCTGGTTACAAGAATTCAACGGCGTCAGGAACCTCCACCTCCACCTGCTGCTGCCACCACCGCACGGCCGTACAGTGACAAGGATGGAAATTCCTGAAGTACTAATTCACCTGTTCAAAGACGGAGTAACATTGCCAATATTGTGCGCCAAGCGGGTGGACCAACGCGAGAATCCCGACAAGGCACAATTCTGCCAACCTGGCAGCTGTTTTTCACCGACAATATACTCAGTGACATTCTTCGCTTCTCTAAACTGAAACTGACTGCCTTGGTTGATGATCTCCCAGAGCTCACTCTGACTTCCCTCAAAGCCTACATCGGTATACAGGGTGAGTCAAAAAAACGATATCTGAATTATGTCGAAAAATAGTCTTCAATTGCCATTGATTTTCTTCGTCTATTGATGATCTATATCTATGGTCGCGTTCTATATCGCTTGGGCAGTATTTTTATTATTCGTAGTTGAAATTCAAATCATGAAGTCGATAGTTGATCCAATCAAAACAAATTGGTCTAAGTCATTTGAACTTCATTCAAGGTATGGAAAGGAAAGCAAAACTTGTCGCTTGGGCAGTCGCATTCGAAAACGTTGCTGAGGCGAGGCGCAAGTTTCGCGAAGAAACTGAGGAAGAAGCACCATTCCCTTCAACGGTTCATCGCTGGGTGAAGAGATTCCTGGTGTACGGTGACATTAACCATCGTGAGGAAGGTAGCGGTCGCCCAATATCTGCAAGCGGAGACGATATTTTCACTTCGATAAAACCGCTTGTGGAAAGTGATCCAAACATCTGAACACACCGCCTAAGTCGCGAAGTTGGTGTATCTCAACGAAGTGTTGTTCGATGCCTACACCGAAAAGGATATCATCCGTTCAAAGCGACACATGTACAAGAGCTGTCTGACGATGACCACGATACCCCCCTTCAGTTCTGTCAGTGGATAACTTCACGACTTGAACGCCAACGGAACTTTCATCTGCTTATCGTTTTCTCGTACGAAGCAGTTTTTCATATTAGCGGATCCGTCAATAAGCACAACATTCACAACAATCCTCACGTCTTCATTGAAAAGCCTCAAGATCGAAGATCAGTGACAGTATGGGCCATGATGGACAACACAGGAGTGTTGAGCTTCGACATCAGCTGCACAACAATGAACGGTGAAGGCTACCGTGGTATTCTAAAGGATCATGTCATCCTTTTTTTCAACGGGGCTGAAAACAGACACCGATTTTATCAACAAGGATGGAGCTCCTCCGCACTACAGTTCTGCCCGCGCTATTCTCGACAGTAATCATACCTAACAGATGGATCGGTCGACGAGGACCCATTCGAATGGCCTCCACGGTCTCCGGACCTCAGTACCTGCGATTTTTTTCTTGTGGGGCACTTTAAAGAGACTCAGTTTTATGCGCGACGTCCAAATAATACGGACGGTGAGTTGGCCGCCTATATTCGTGAGGAGATTTACAGTATTCAGTTCGCGACACATGCCAAAAAGTTTACGATTCGTTTGTTTGCCGATGCAGGGTGGTTTAGTATTGAACAGGAAGGTGACTCAATTTGAGTCAGTTCTTTAGCGTGCTTTTGAGACATTTTCAGCTTATTGCGTTTTGAGGACAGTTTCAATAAATATATTTAAATGGATATTAATTTTTAGTTAAATGAAATACAGTATAACTATTTCGCTTATAATCAGATTTTCGTTTTTTTCTGACTCACCCATGTATCTTTACTATCGTGGAGGGGGTAAGTGGATACA
>CAJQUW010014892.1:0-29944 GCA_907163375.1 Prostheceraeus crozeri
TCAACTAAACTCTATCTATCTTTCAAAGTTCTATAGCTGCTCTGGATGGTGTCATAAATCTTGCTTACAATACATCATTGGAAAGAAAATGAAAAGAGCTTTCGAATGATGTACGGTATGTACTGATTTGATGAAAAATTCCCTGTTGTATGCAACTGTGTGCAATTGTGTGCAACAAGAAAAAATTCTAAGTTTTTATCATAAAATGACCAAGTTTTTAAATTTCTAAGAATTTTCAAAGTTAAAGTTTACATCTCAAAATCAGTAATATACATAACTGTTTGATCACTAACCTTTGACCTTCGACCTTCATACACGCTGGGGGGATTACTTCGCGCACTCGAAAATTTATTTACCCATGTGCTCCAGGTGCCATAGCTACCGTTTTTCTTTATTTCCTGACCTTAACCCTAACCCTAACCTATTATTTGAATTTTGGCGCGAAATTTGAAATTTAAATATTCCAGATTTCAATATTTTCTCCAAGAGTTTCAAGCCAATATTTTGGCGCGAAAATTAAACTTCAGAAATTGACATGCAATTCAAATATCTTTAAATATTGGCTTCAAACATATTGCGATGTATATATTTACAAATTGATTAGTTAATTTGTATGTAATAATGTTCAAACTCTCTGAATTCATTTGAATTAACTTGCTTGTGTTCATAATAGATACATATAGTAGATTTTATATTATTTGTAAGAGTCATATTCATAGCATTTGATTACAATTCTATTCTAATGGATAAAATGAACCAGCTGATTATTATTTTGTTTAAAATTGTCAAGTTTGTTTTGCTGTACCAAACTGATGACATGATATCATCAAATCTTTGTACATGGTTCCTCTGTTGAATTTATATATAAAGAACTTGTAGAGCTCCGTTCTTCACTCAGTTTTGAATTATTTGGTGTGCATACCACTCGTTCTCCGCTTCTCCGTTTCGTCGATTTACAATTATATTTCTAAAGTGAGTTTCATCATCTAGTATTTACTACTTTCTGAGTTTGGGAAATAGGTACATTACTAACTTCTTATAACCAAATAGTTTAAAATATGTGGTTGGCTTTTAGGATATGAAACAATACCATGTTATATTATTGATCACAAATCTTTACTTCGTTTTTATTATAGCATATGCAATACACATGAATCAAGCGATCTTGATTGATGTAGTGCTTGAATTTAAATAAACATCGCAAGATTTCGTTTCTAAATAATAAAACACTTACACATTCATTTTATTTTCAATCAGCTGTTCTAATTAAAATACTCTTAATCAATCTCCACACTTTCATTTTTTCGAAAGTCAGTTTCGTAATAATGTTTTTTTCGAAATTAAATAACATTTACTCAGCTGATTCCAAACTTGATGTTTCTATATAAAAAACACCTCTTAAAAATTGATTTAACGTTTCGAATCTCGGTTTCTGTTTCATCTTGATATTTTTCTAATTGAGATTATTAAACTTTTCAATATTACTTTTTTAAGTTTGGAAAATAGATTCATAAATGAGTTCTAATCTACAGAGAGATAAGAATATAACAAACGATTATTTCCTTTGTAGAAATGGTTCGAACGTCAAGCATCTCCCGACAGAGACTTATTTTTCATTATTGCAGTACTTGCGATTTGCCGGTTCGCCACGCTAGCAAAAGCAGTCATAAGGATTTCTTTTAAGGAGGATGGTACGTACCTGTATTGCCTTACATAGAAGACATATCTTAAGAGCACTGAGAAGGCGAACAGTGAGGAAGATAAGGCGTTTATTCAAGCCCATACTGCCTGCGCACTTGGAAATGGACGCAAAGGTATCAATCTGACCTCGACCGCAGAGAAGCGGAAATTGGAAAGATTGTTTGCCAAGGAGGACAGGCCGGCGATAGGGGTTTGAAGCCAATGTGATGAGGTCGCGAAAACTTCTAAACCTCCAAAAAAGGCGCGATCCATCAAAGTAAAGTCGCGAAAATTCATTGATAGTAACACGTCGCTATCTGATTATGAAGTGAGTACTGTTAAATGCTTATTTTAAATTATGCTTTTGAATGAAACAATGATGAGTGGCACCTATGAAGCTAGTCCAAGTATGCATGTAGTAAACATATTTTCTTAACATTTCAGAGTTCAGAACCTCCAACGAAGAGTGCCAAGGAAGTTTTAAAGAAATTGCCTACAGCAAGTGATGTAAGTATTTTGCAGTCAAAGTGTTTATGATTTTAAATATGTTTTACTACTAAACTCTTTCTTTCAGCATTTCAACAGTCTGCCACCTGTTCCGAAATTGACTATGGTGGAGAAAAAAGTAAATCCACATACCGTAACTATTATTTGCAAGGTCTATATCTGCATAACTAGAAATTTTAAAACATTGTTAACTTTTCAGCTGTTCCAAAGTCTGCGCCCTATTCCCAAGTTGAGAACGGTGGAAAATAATGGATCTCAGAGACCTGTAAGTATGATTGTTGCAGTCTACACTCACGCAAATCTATCATGTCTTAATAATCACTCTCTAATCATTTTGTCTTTATTCCTATTGCAGGCAATTCGATCTTCATCACTAAAAAATACTCGAGATTGCAGTGTCCTCTCAACGCCACCTACCTCAACGTCCATGGAGGACAATGAGGAAATGCCCTACAGCATCCACGAGTCCTCTTCGGATGAGTCCTCTTCGTCAGCGACATCATCGCCAACTCCTGATGATGATGACAGTGATGACGGTAGAATTGCTAAGGTAAGTATAATATTAGGAATGAATACGAAAGCCGATAATTGAAATGTAAAAAGATTGTAACAGTTAAATTTTAATTTCAGAACAGTTCATACAACGTTGCGGTGGAAGATGGATCTGATCATGAGATCGTCATGACTCCTAAGGTAAGATAGCTTTCAAACACTATAAAACATGTTTACATTATTTAAATATTATTATATTGTTGACTCTAAACTCTACAAACATTATTAACTTCTTTTCCATATAATGATGGATGGATGATACAATTATTTTCTATTCTCATTACAGAATACAGCGGTCTGCGCATCACAGGAGGAAGTCTCCTTCTCCAACATCCGATCGTCTCCAACCTGAAGCGTCCGCTTCCCCTTTACTCCTATACTGGAGTATAGAGGTGCATCACCACCGCCACACAGCACAACCACATACCCGGGGACTGCCCCTCCTACGACTTCCCACGATCCTACTCGTCCTGCTCCCCCTACGATCTCTAATGCTACTGCCCACGCTCCTGCACCTGCTGCTCCCATCATGCTGCGAACCAAGGAGTACAATGTCGATTTAGATGAAACTAGATGAAAAAGTGAGTTGAGGCGCTGTGAGGAGCGACTGCGACTCGCTGAGGAAAGGGAAGAAGTTAAAGAATGAGAATCGGGATTTAATCGAATCTGTCTGAAATTTGACGCAGTCAAACTTGCAGATGGCATCGCTGCTTTTACGAGGTAGCAAGCATTTCGAAAAAGAGACATTGATGCATATCGAGTTATCAAATTCGAACACTGAAAAGGTGAGGCTGACTCACATGGAAGACAGGGGTGCTTGCTCTGCAGTGTCAGCACATCAAGATGTGCCACAGTAGCATTGTAAAATGTATAAATATGTAATATACTTTACTTTTTTCTTTAGAAAATGAAAATTGTTGTAAATCCTGAATTTTTTCCTTTACATCATCGGTGATACTACATCTATCTCATAAGTGAAGAGATCGGAACAAATTGTATTGGGTGGTAATAGCTCTGACGTCATAGAATGATGAAAATATATGAGGACTATCAAAATTATAATCCTCATCATTTACTATTAAGAGTGGTTGTCTGTTCCAAGTGTGGAAAATCTTTTACTCTTTATGGCAATTTGCAACGTCATGAAAAATTTTGTAAGTTGGCGATAACATATCAGTGTAACAATTGTGTCCATATCAAACGTATAGGAAGGATAATCTAAAGCGACACAATCTAGTTTGCAATTTAAGTTCAAATTCTCAAAATATGTCAGTTGATAATCAAGTAGAATCACAAAATAATCACATATGCAGATCTAGTATTGTTGAAGCAACGTCTAGACATACATCAACCAGCGCTTCAAATAATACCTTTATGCAATGTTGCTCCCGTTGTGGCAAAAATTATAATTCTGTTAGCAAATTTCGTCAGCATATGAATGTACATACTACAAAAAGTGAGATGAATATTCATAATAATCACGGAACTCTAAATCTCAGTGAAAGCGCACTTAACAGTCACGCTCGTGTATATGACATCAAACCATCAACACATACAATCGACATTAATTCTTATTTATTGAGTATGCGATCTATATTATGGAACTTAGTGTCAAACCTTCTACAACAATTTCAACTACGTGGCCGTCTAATTGCACAAATTCATTGTGTGCGATCAAATCCTCAAGAAGATTAAACGTTTCTCGCACACTTTACTTCATCATCCACAAACTATATTTATGACCATGATACCTGGTTCCAAAATAATTTGAATAGTCTTTCAAGTCATATTGAAGCATTTGCTTGGGAGCAACTTGGTTATAGATGAAATACTAAATATTGAATTCAATGTTATTACCAGTCCACTACTATCCGGTGGACAAACATTTACTCTACCAAAGAGCTTGAAAGATACTAAGGCTTTAATCAATGTACATTCGAATGCAAATGACTGCTTCAAATATTCAGTTTTATCAATACTACATTATGATGAAGTACTTCACTCGAGTAATGAGATGAAATCATATAGCAAGTGGACATCTGATCTGAATATGGATGGCATTGCCACACCAGTATCAATTAAAGATATTCCGAGGTTTGAGAAAAATAATGACATTAAAATTAACACTCACTTTTATGAAAAAGGACTCAAAGGTGTTCGTTATAGTAGCAACTTCATTGGTAAACGAACTGTCAATATACTGATAGTTGTTAACAATGAACGCGCACATTATCATGGAATCAGAAAGATATCGAGACTATATAGGAAAATTGTATAAAAGATTTAAACATTACTGTGATCGATGCACCCAATCGTTTACATATAAGACAACTCTAGACCGACATTATCAATTTTGTGTTCGAGGAAAAGCGCAAATAGAAATAATGCCTAAACAACTAGAGGTAAGTACAAGTAGCATGGAATATCATCTAAGTCCGCCTTTAGTTGTTTGTGCAGATATAAAGTGCTACATCGATAGTAAAGTGCATAAACCTGCAGCAGTTGGAGTTTATCATGTTTGGCACAACGCTCTCCAATCAAAATTTGATAACGAATATTATGTCTTTAAAGGAGAAAATTGTACAGTAGAATTCGCATATATCGGCTTCGGCTATATCGGCGGTTCGTCTATATCGACGGTTTCTTTTTGTCCCGGCAGAATTTCCTGTCTTTTCCATATAATCGAGTTCGCTTATATCGGCTTCGGCTATATCGGCGATTCGCCTATATCGGCGCATTTTCGCTGTCCCTGACAGAAAAAAATTCGTTTATAACGGCGGATTTCCTGAAAATCCTCAAGCGATGTGTTTTGCCTAGAAGAGTCACTAGAATGACAGTATATGTGGACGCGGATGGTTGTAGATTCTGTTAGAACTATCCGATTCTAACTATTCTAGTGGCATGTGAAAATTTAGATCTTCTACAATTCATCTCGATCATGTTTGGGGGTTTGATCAAAATTGTAGAATCTAGCAGCCGAGGAAAGATAAGTAGGCTTGCCAATGTATCTCACTGATAATTCTTACACAATTTGTCCTTCATTCGACGTGATGATTGCATTGTTAACGCCTTCACTTACTATGCTATTGTCAGACCTGACTTAGTGACTGTTGCGTCATCAAAGGAGCGCAAGCTACCGTCGAAAACATTGTTAAGTTCGATGCATGTCCTCTCTCTAGACAGAAAGCGGCTCGCCACCCCATCCATCTCTATGGTTTCGCCTGCACGTGACTCATAGCAGCGTCTTGATTGACTTAGATTGGCTGGCTTCGCCTGCACGTGATTCTTAGCAGCGTCTTGATTTATGCATACTCTTCTTTGTTTTGTGCTTCATATAGCAGGTAAGCATGAGGCATGAAGAAGCTTCAATCTTCTTGATTCAAAAAGCATACTCAGTTTTTGACAAACATAGTGATATCCGGTTTGCGATACTTACGTTGCAAGCATCAGTTCAGAAAGGCACAATTTTTAGATATCTATTGATTACATAGACAATTACATGTACAACACAATAATCACGCAATAATTCATGAGTCAATACAGGTATATACATTGTATGATGCATGGCATGATCTCAGAGCTCGTGTAGATTTCACAAAACTTCAAAATTCATGGAGTTCGCATATATCGGCGGTTTTCGTCTGTCCCTTGAGGCGCCGATATATGCGAATTCTACTGTATTATGAGCTTCTTAAATCACCTAAAAAATGTAGCTCAGAATTTGTATGACAATCAGCGTGCAATAAGTAGACAACCGATGTCTCTATCCCATGATGAAGAAGAAAGATTCAAAAGCGCACAGAGTTGCAGTAAATGTAAATTTAAGTTCAGTGATGATTGTATCAAAGTCAGAGATCTTGATCATATAACAGGAAAATATAGACAAACATTATGTAGCAAATGCAACCTTCGATTGAAGCTGAATAGGCGGGAAGTACCCATATTTTTCCACAACTTCAAGAATTATGACAGTCACATCGTTTGCTACAAAGCAATTGGAAAGAAGAAACCATGGAAATTAGTAGTGGTAGCAGCCACAGCTGAAAAATGCATAACTTTATCTGCTAGTGTACCTGGGAACGAGTACAACGGAAAAACAATATATTTTAAATTAAAGTTCTTGGATTCTTATCAATTTTTAAGTGCATCACTAAGTGAATTATCAAAAGGATTACAAGTGTATAAGCATGTAGAAAAATTAAGAAACGAATTTCCACTGATTAATGATGACATCCTATATCAAAAGGGAGTGTTTCCCTACTCTTATTTCCCTCCCTTTGTATTTATCTCTTAACGACAATACAGCAAAGGCAAGAGACCCTTACAAGATAAGTCTAAATACAAGGTTGGAAAATAGTCTACCACCACAATGTGAATTCTATGATGATCTCACACGAGAGCATTGCTCAGACAAAGAATATGAACACGCTTGTAATGGATCGCTTTCAGTTGCTCCAATTTTGGCGATTACATGCTTGCATACCTCAAGTTAGATGTGTTATTGCTGGCAGATATTTTTGAAGTCTTTAGATCATTGAGTCAAAATGAAGATGAGGTGGATCCTGTGCATTTTGTCAGCCTTCGACACCTTAGCTTTACTTCAGCTTTGAGTTTTGCTTCATCTGATCCTCCACACAACATACAAGATGAAAACATGTACAATCTATTTGAAAGAGGAATAAGGGGAGGTATTCACCGAGCAGGTGCACGCATTTCGGAATTACAAAATAATATAAATGACAGCCGTCACTTATCCTACATAAATGTCAACAACCTTTACGGCTCGTCACTCAGCAAGAGTCTACCGCATTCAAATTTCAAATGGTTGAATGAAGATGAAATAGGCTACTTTTCAAACTAAGTTAACATTCAAACCATAGATGATGATAGTGAAATCGGATATATTTTTCATTTAAATTTGGAATATCCTGCAAGCATGCATGATGACACTGCCGATTTTCCATTGCCACCAGAAATGCAGATGATAGAACAAAAGAATGTTTTCAAGTTATATGAAAGACTTGTATAAAAAAGTAAAACCAAATACTAACTTTTCTTCAACTAAGAAACTGATGCTGTACCAATTTGATAGTGAAAATTATGTTGTACACTATTCAATATTAAAATTTTATTTATTTATGGATATGAAAGTCAAAAAAGTTCATAGCGGTGTAAAGTTCACTCAAAAGCCCTGTTTAAGAACGTTCATTGACATGAATTCCCAAAAGAGAGCTCAGTCAAGAACTGATTTTGAAAAGTCATTTTACAAGTTGAAGAATAACTCTCTATATGGCAAGACAATGGAAAATGTAAGACGAAGGAAAAAACTCAAATTAGTTAATAGTGTTGAGCAATGTCAAAAACTATCAAATCATCCACTCTATGTTCAGCATAAGATCTTCGATAAAGATCTAGTTGGCATGGAAATCTACAAGCCTTCAACAATGTTGAATAAATTAATTTATGTTGGTCAAGCAGTTATTGATTTTAGCAAGTTGGAAATGTATCAACTATTTTGCAATGATTTAAAAAGATGTCCACTGATAAATAGAACGCGACTTTGTGGCGGTGACACTGACAGTTTTTTCCTATGTTTATACACCTCACCTTCTGTCCGTCTGGAGGACATACTTCTATACTTTGGTGAAAAATTTCACTCTTCAAACTATGATGTACATCACCGACTATACTCAACTACAAACAGAGCTAGGTTGGGCTGTTTTAAGGATGAGTGTGCGGGAAAGTTGCTTGAGGAAATGATCTTATTAAAACCGAAAATGTATTCAATGAAATATCTAGATTCATCTTGCCACACCATCAAACGTGCAAAAGGAGTGCAGAGAGCTGCAGTTAAAAAACTGCAACATAATGATTATAGGACCGTATACTACAGTGAAATGGATACAAGTGAAGAAATGACAGTAATTAACTCGAAAAACCACTTAGTTACTACAAAATCATTTAGGAAGCGAGGACTTTCACTCCGGGAGGATAAGCGCTGTTGGTTAAATAACATTTGTCACCATAGAAATTGACATGCAATACACAATAACGGCACGTAAATCGCATGCATTTTCACTTAGATGCACCTGCCAACGTCTGTATCATTGGGTTAGAATCTGTCACATGAGTAAATCGAAGCTTTTAATTGGTTCTTCATGCCCCAACTTAGTTCCCCCGGATGTGCCGCGACCTTGGAGTCAATTTCCATTCTAGCGAACTTCAGATAGACAGTTTACTTCTATGCTTGTCACTACCATATGGACACTATAGCTTGGGACTTCCCCCACCTTTCAAAAGAAGGAGAATCCTTCCTGCTATAGGTGATGTAGAATGAGTCTAAATAGATTCAATAAGGTAATTTACAAGTAAACTGACCAATCGTCACATCTTCCTACTTAGTTATGCTTACCAATATATGGGTAGTCTAAACAAAAAAGGATATTTCTACATTTTTCCGATGTGTAGAAATTATTACTAAAATATAGGTAATCTTATTATGAATTTAAGACATAGCACTCAACATCATTCCGATATGTTGAGATGTGAAATAGCAAACTTTATGCAAACAGATGAATTAGGTTTATATTTGAAAATATGCCTCATTACACTAGAACATGGAAACTAAACGACTTACAAAGCGTTCACATAACAAATTCTAAGAAAGTAGTCTTTCGTCACTTAATAGCAAATAGTGGTGGAAGACATCATGGCGTTTGCATTAGCCTTGACGCATTATCTTCACTGAGACTTCGCTGATCTGATTGACAACCACAAGACTCGGCTGAAGATTCCCCTCGATCAAAAGGTATGGATAAAGTGTGACTCTACCGTCAAGCTGTACGTCTGTTCACCAAAGAGGGAAGATGTTGACTATCGATTCTTCCGTTTCAGTGACGTCACATGGAGAAACTTTACAAAGGAGATACTACCACACATGATTTCATTCATTAAGGATGGAGGATCAAGCGGATGGAAGTCGTGAATCGGATGTTAACTACAAAAGTAAACTCAAAACTCAATCTTCAAGAGATCGAGCGGAGCATTCCCAACCGAAGCCAACGGTTATTAATAAAACACAAAATGAAGCCGACAACGAACCTCCATCTGGATGCAGAGGAAGGATAAATATGTGACTATCCTATTCTTTCCAAATGGGACAATCCAGTGTGTTGGGGGCTTCAATGATGGTGATCTACCATATCTACATTCTACGTTGGAAAAATTTACTTAGAGACTCATTATCTGAATGGAAAGTGAAGATAATGACTGTGCTATGTGACTTGAACTATCATTATGACTTCCGTAAAGTCACATCATCAAATAATCTCACTTATGAAGTGGAACTATTTCCAGCAACACAGATAAGTAACTGGCACCCATATCATGTTCATGTGTTCCATAATGGAGAGATTGTGATAACCGGCATTAAAGACTTAAATGATGTTCCTCCCATCCTGTGTGATTTGAGAATAATATTTGTGAAATCTACATTGTAGCTATGTAAATATTTAGAAAAGAACTGTACATTTGTAAATACATATTGAAATGTAAACGTGTTTTGCTTTCCCTCTAAACCCAACGATTTGGAACATAAAAACAAGGACATTTACATATAAAATAAAGCTTTATTACAAAACAGTTTCAATATACGTTGGAAGAATGATTTTTATAATAAATTCATTTTTATAGCAGTCTTTCGAAAAAAGTAAGACACTTTTACAGTTATTTTTCAATGGTCTCTCGTTGACGAAATATAGCACATAACCGCCGCACATGAGAGATACATTGCTTTGGAGTGGAAACGATGTAACTCTTAATCGTCCAGGAGAACCTATTTATCCATAAAGCAATGTCATGTAAGCGAGGTTGATTAAGAGAGTCAAAATATTCGGCCACTTTATAGCGATTAATGTACACTGCAACCCAATGTTTGCCAGGAAGATTGTTGGTATCCGTATTGATGATAGGCGAACAAGGACAGAAAGGAATTGAATTAGGTAAATTATCTCTAGAAAATACATCAAGAAATATTGTCTTGGAGTAGGGATGAGCATTTCCCATTTTCCTCAAGATTTCGATGTTGCTTAGGTTACTCATCTCTGATAGCTGACAGTTACGTCTCGCATTCTCGTTATTTCAACTTTGCTATCATAGATAGCATAAATGAGGCAAGTAATTGTTTTCTTCAAAGGTGACTCAAATGATACCTCTAGTCGTAGATTTCCAGGCTTTGTAACTCCTACGCTTTCACCACCTAGATCTGCATCTGCTGTGAGATTGTATATAATGAAGAAGTAGCCATTCTTGTACATATCCATTGTAATTCCATTTGAATCATCTGTGTTAAACATGTTAAGTGCAGTGAAAGTAGAACCATATTCACGTGCAAATTTTCCCTCTTTAAAATTAGGCTCATAAGTAGGGCAACCCAAAGTTGCAGCGCAACTTTTTGCAACTTTTTTGCATATTTTAAGGTAAAATGCAACATTTTGCAACTTTCACTGTCATTTGTAATAAAGATAAGTTTTTTAATTTCCTCACTCTTGGATCAACTCAGCTACCGGTTAAACCCAATCTAGATGCATTTCGTCATGTTTTCAATTCTAAGAATTGTGTGGTGACGCTTTTCTATAAATAGCATTTACGTCAACTATTTATCAAATTTTTGCTCAGCTTGTCGTGTTACTATTGGCAGAACAAAGACATCACATTGTGAATCCGTCGCTATAATGAAATAGATAACTTGCATGATAGCAAGAATGAAGGCATTAACTGTAAAAAACAAGCAACGAAAACAGATGTTCAGTGATACTGATATTGGAAGTCCTCCAGAACCAGTAGTAACACGATGGGGAAGCTGATTGGAGGCAGCATTCTATTATAGCAAAAACTTTCCAAAAATAATGGACATTGTAAATTCATTATCTGGTAGTGATATTTTAGTTGAACGCGCAAAGAGCGCCTTAAATTCGCTTACGATCCGGAATCAGTTACTTGAAGTGAAACGCGGTTATGAAACTTTGCTAGTTCATATTAACAAGTACGAGAAAAGTAACGTTACTATAAAAAAATGCTTCAATGAACTGAACAATTTAGAGTTCGGGGATGATTCAGCAAGTATTCTCTCCTATTTGAAAGTGCGAATTGATCGAAACTCAGATCTGAATGCTATCATGACTCAGGAATGTCCCGATATTTCTCCTTCTTTGTAATGGTTGCTTCAGCGTTGTCAGCCCACTTCCAAATCAGTGGAAAGAAGTTTCTCTTCATTGAAAAAACTTCTTGCTGACGATCGGCATTTTCTTCCTGAAAATACTGAGGCTTAGGCTACCTTGTCGTGTACTACAACAGCAGTGATTAATCGACGTTTGTATTGTGAACTTATTTTTTTAGTTGGTATGAATTTTGTTTTGTATGACGTGAAAATATATTGTTAAATGAACGCTAGTTACCTATTTTTCATTTGAATAGAACACATTCAAACGGGCATACACGTACATATTAACTTTTTAGCCATGATTGCCATTATCTGTTGCTATTTGATATAGCATTTATTTCAAGCTATTCGGGGGCTTTTATTGCAACTTTTTGCAACTTTTTGAATTTTAAGTGCAACTTTTGAAGATTTTTAATGCAACTTTGGGTTGCCCTACTCATAAGCTTTGCAAGCAACAAATTTTCCATCTTGATAGATTGCTAGTTTACTAACGTTAAAGTGTTGGAAATTGAATGGATTCTTTTCAAAAGCACCAATAAATGACTGATTTTCCACAAATGTGATATACACCGCCTTTGGCATCGCACTGGGAAAAAGATTTGGGTAGGCATGAGAGGATGATCTCGCACCAATTGTGAAGTTTGTTAACACACTGTGATTAACTGGGTATATTGCATTGCTTTTCCTCAATCCTGTCGCATGCTCATTGTATTCATTGCGTCATTGTATTTATGTATGCTCCATAGGGATATGCTCGATCCCCTCCTTCAATCTGTTTGTCATTCAATATTAAATACACATCTGAGAATAGACTGGCAATAGGAAGTTTTGTCAATCCCACTTTATCCTTGGTTGAATCAATATTGGTACCATCAGACTTCTTAATTTGTATACACAATTCTAAATCAATGGATTGACAGTCAATATAATCTTGAGGATTGTGCAGGTATATCAAACTGAATAGGCTGTTGGTTACCATCGATATTTGTTGTGGGGACTATGTCTACAACAGTTGAGGTAATAATGTCAGTTTGATGAGGCGGTGAATCAAAGATACACAAAGCCGAATTGATACTCTGCATCGTATTAGCTTTACAAATATGTTGTCTTCCTTCGTTTTGACTTGTTTCCAGTCGCTGTGGAATTTCGTTTGCGCTTTCTTGCTTTCACACGACGTCTTGATTTAGAACGTGCTGCTCTGGTGGGGTTTTTACTTTTCCTACGCCTTTGCCTAGTAACTCGACCTGATCCAACTTGTCTTGACTTCCTACGTTTCTTCCGAACTTTGTTAAGTCTTTGTTAAGTCATCTAATGCGTCTATGGCAGATTGCTGTGCACGCAATTTCATAGATTCACCGATATCCTCCCCTTGAAGTGCATCAGCTGCAACATTTGCACCAAAGTCTAAAGCTCTGTTTCCAACCCGCTTCATGAATGGTACGCCATACTTTTTGAGTGTTGGGAGAACCATACGTCTTAGTGCACCGAATATGCCTCCTCCAACTTGTCGTCTACCTCCAGCAAACACGGGATGGCCACATCATAACCTTTCTGGCGAAGTGCAGAATGCAACTGTGGTTGAAATATACCATAATACCATTTAACTCTTTTAATTTCTTTATTAAACATGTCATTTCTAAGATGTAGTAATTGAGTTACAAAAGTAGTTTTACCGGACTGACTTGGACCGACCACACACATTGTACGATCAGTGAATAGGCGAAAAAATGTCATTCTGAAATTTCAAAAGCTTTAAAGACTAGCACCCACCAGTTTGCTTAGAATAAAACAAGTCATGTTCCATAACAACTTAATTAACATTTAGAAACGTTCATTTCACATTCACAGCATTTGTGTTTCCTCATCAATGTCAGCATTAAAATAACTTTTCGCATCAATTTGAGCATCTTGGCGCTTCAATTTCAACTTAACACTCCCTTCCTTGTATTTTCGTCCCCGCTTTTTGCATTCTTCAACATCCTTCCCATCTTTTGAATTAGGTTTATCGATGGTGATTAGGCACTTATCAATCGGCATTGGCTCATAAACCAACTGTAGAACTTTCATTTGTAACGATGCCACTTTTCCGGTTGTGCCGTGACCACCAATGTATAGTCCGTTGACGTGTATTAAACCCATGTATCGTCCGCGCTTCAGATCATCACACTCAATTGTATTTCCAAGTAGATCGAACGCTTGAAAGTGATCGGACAATTTCAGGAATAGTGTATCGAACTCGGGTAATTCCTTATAGCCAATTCCTTCCTCCAATGTGCAGGAGCACTTTCGGGCAACTCAACGCATTCCTTAGCCAAAGAGTCGATGGCTTTGAGTATCATCTGCTGCCATTTCGGAAAGGTCACTCGCATTTGTCTCATGTTGCTATATTAGATGAAGACATACCATTACTGTGGAAAAATGGAACTTGAAGGTAGAAACCATCGTCATCATAGCTCAACGTTTGGAAGTAAAAGGTATTTCCAATCCCTTGAACCTTCCTTGTCTGTCGGAATTTTAAGAGATCACGTTCAAATGAGTCGCTCTCCTCTCTAATTATATACATTTTTTGAGACATAATTCAAAGTTATACTTGTTCGGAGCTTTTCAACCACCGGCGATGAATGATAACTTAAAAGTGATTAAAGAGTACAAGCGCATCTCTCTTATATACATATTCACATGAGTCATCAATCAGTGATGACGTGTCAATCCATGATTCGTCGTCTGCAGCAACACTGCGGCACCTGCTACAACTTTCCCTAGTGGACTGTTGAGTACATTGTAAATGCTGTTTCCAATATCATTCAACATATTCAAAAACCCACCACCTCCACGCTGAACTAAGTTCCGCCTTTTCGTATCACTACTTCTTGCAGACATGCGAATTCTCCGCGGATGACGCGGTTTCCGCGTGGGCCCCCTGTTGCTCTAAGTAGTAATAATATGCCAGTTTGGAGCACTCAATAATTTTTGTTGTGGACTTATATGGTGATACATTGACCGTACTAAAAAAAGAAAGATGGCCCCCTCTGAACTCAAATAGTTAGGCCCCCCTGAACTCAGAAATACCGAGGGCCCCTCTGAACTCGGGAATACCGGGGGCCCCTCTGAACCCCAAGAAGTCCGAGGGCCCCTCAATTCCAGGGTTAGGGCCCCTTTGAGCCGCAGGTGAAGGGCCCCTCCGCAAACCAGGAATACCGAGGGCCCTTTTGAACTGGAGGTGATGGGCACATTGGTATTTACTGATAATAAGTGATCTATTGAGATTTTTGTATTCCTTTAATTAGTAGCCATAAGAATCCAATATTGAATACGTGCTGTCATCTCTGAAGTCCTGGACATTTATTTGAAATGGGGTATACGTATTACGATAGTGGACGCTGCCAACCCTCGGGCAGAACAGAATACTGCTTTGGTGATCTTCTTTTCAGGAACTTCGTCGCCTAATAGTGCTATGTCATCACAAAGTCGAAGTCTCCCTTTCTTGATGGTTATGGAAACGAGGCTCGGGCCCCTGCACATGCATACACACGCTTATTTGCGCAACCCCTACCTTTTATATAGACGGAAGCTGTTAAGAAGAATTGTGATACCCTAACGATTCCTCTAGGGCATGGGAAACTATGGCAGTTGTTGACGAGAAGTGTCTTGTAACATGACAATGTGACCTTAACCGAACATTTCTCACCCTGACGTTGCATTTGAAATTTTAAATTTTCTCTTAAACGAACATTTTTCAACAAGTTTGTTGGGCCCTCGAAAGTGTGTAGTGGTTGGGCCCCTTTCAGAGTTTCCGCGTGGGCCCCCCGTGGAGAGTTCGCATGCCTGTTCTTGGATTTGAAAATTTTTTAATGTTGTTCAGGGAATCAGTTCTCAATAAAGGCTTGTTTATTGGGAGGCATTTGTGTATTGCAAAAGCCAAATCACGGATGAAATCACCACTTGAGTTTTGAATTAATTTGCACTTAACTTTATTATTTCGCATGCTGTTTAACTTTCGCAACGCCTTCTTAAACTGACTTAAGGGTTAAAAAAAGAACCATTCTTCCAAGAAAGAGATGCCTTTCTTTTTGCAGTCATTTTTATTATGATAAAAGCAAAGCATTTATGAAAATATACATTTTTGCTTAGTTCCATACAACAAAGTCAAACGGTAACAGATGGTAGGTCGTAGTCATCAACATCACTTAAGGTCTGAGTCGTTGCAGTTATAAGCTGTTCTATGTCACACATCAAATCCTTTGATAGAGGACAGCATGAACAGCATGGTTTTGAAGCGAAAACTTTTAAAAGATAAGCATAGTATGCTCTGAACTTGATTATATCTCGCTCATCTTGCACTGCCACGTTGACGCTCATCGACGGGGGTCCGGCAAACATGTCCACCTTGAATTTGCCACCATTTTCCTCATAGTGGCTAAATGTGATTATATCATGCAAGCAAGTCCTCAATTTCCGTGTTCTCATTTCACAATAGCAACGAGAACTCTGTGGAATAGCTTCCGTCAAACTCAGAGGTTTGAACACTTTATCGAGCCAAAATCTTAGTACTCGCGTAAGGGCATTGGTCAATGTCCTCATAAAGAGTTTCTGAACTTCAATATCATCTTCACAATGGTAGAATGTGACAATATCCTCCATCAGATCTATGAGATCAGATTTGTAACCAATAACATCATCTGCAGAGTAGAAAATCTTGCTAGTAAACAGATTGTCTTTGTGATTTATTGAAACAGGAATGATTGTGGTAAATGGCATGTTTATTAATGTCTACAATCCTCAGCAAGTATGATTGAAATAGAAGTGTGATAACCTTATATACAAAAGCTGTACAATAGCAACCAATCACAGACACACATGATGACTCATCATGAACGATATACATTGACTGTTGAAATTATTTCTCCATCACAAAGGGGACAAAATATAGTTTCCAAGGGTACATAACATGTAGAACACATAACAAAATGAGAACATAGAAACCAGGAAAGGGATCTTTCCCGTTCAAAACACCTAGGAACAGCTAATGCAGTTCCGTTCACATAATAATTTAAACGTCTCTATTTCTAATTTCTTTCTGAAGTCACTTTCATCGATAGAGCATTTCGATAAATCAGTTGAAGGTTTCACTTCTTTTACCTCCGTTTCAGATAGTTCAAATTTCATCCTCCTAATTTCACTGTCTTTGCAATGTAGCATTGAGAAATCCTCTATCCAACTACGATCCAAATTATAATTCATGGCATGCTCATCCAGATCCATTAGTCGTTCAACTAAATCACCAGCTTTGATATTTTCATTTAGATTTGCAACAGTTTCTCTATGGCCTTAAGCGAATAGCCAAGGTCTCTTGCAACAATCCATGAAATTGGGAAACTAACCATCAAGCAACTTCCACGTATATATAACTTAATCTAGTTATGAAAATAAATGAAATTGTCATCAGTCACAATGGTCACAATTGTCGCATTTGCGCAAGCAGTCTCAAAACAATTAACTATCTATTCAAGTTCCGAAATAAATGTTCGCATCCCTGTTCTAATTCACTCACTTTAATTCAATCTCGGAACAGGCTGCTACAACCCCAGTACACAATTGATTGTACCGAACCTCGAAACATGAACTCAATTCAAATCCCAATCGGAACGCGGTTCCTATTCACATGATCGGAACGCGGTTCGAATTCAAATGTTCATATTTACATGTTTGGAACGCCATGTTCGCATCCTCGTTTAAATCTTCACTTTTTGCGTTCACATTATTAACTACTAACAGATACTTAGAAAATTCAAATGATCAGTTGAAGCTAAATGCATTTTCATATCTAACTGACATACTGACATTACTACCAGTATCCCGGCCAGCTCGTAAATTTAAGCTCCAGTGTAAATTTTGCTTTTTACAGCGGAAATGCGCAAATTGTGAACTGTAGGCGTAAATTCATAAATTATCTGGGTCTATGATTACGTGTGTGAAGTTAGCACCGCCACTCAGCACCGCCATCTTGAAAATGGAATGTGCCACTCAAATAAACCTAACAGATCCATGCATTTGGTGTGTGCCAGCATGTGCCACCCATTATTTTTAAAGAATTCCTCCTAGTTTAGGAGAAATCGCTGGTTGAAAGTTAGACATGGCGGTGATAGCACCGCCACTAAAATTTTTTTTCCAAAATACACAATTAAAACATACGAAACACGCACAACAGATAGAAGACCATCAAAGACATTGTGCCAGCAAGTTTCAGCACCTAACTCACCGTACTTCCGGAGAAATCAGTCCCCGAAACCACAAAATGGCGGTGATGTGAAGTTAGCACCGCCACAAAATTTTTTTTCCAAATTACACAATCAAAACATGCAAAACACGCACAACAGATAGAAGACCATCAAAGACATTGTGCCAGCAAGTTTCAGCACCTAACTCCCCGTACTTCCGGAGAAATCAGTCCCCGAAACTACAAAATGGCGGTGATGTGAAGTTAGCACCGCCACAAAATTTTTTTTCCAAAATACACAATCAAAACATACGAAACACACACAACAGATAGAAGACCATCAAAAGCATTGTGCCAGCAAGTTTCTTCTCCTAAGACGCCGTACTTGTGGAGAAATCAGCCCCCGAAAGCTCAATACGTCTGGCGGTGATGTGAAGTTGGCAGAACCATCTTGAAAAATGCATGTGCCAGTCAAACCAACGATCAGAATCGATCTAGATGGAGTGTGCCAGCATGTGCGCACTTATTTCTTTCACGAAAATACCACAATATCCTGATCCGTGTGGAATACCAACAACCGAAAGCTCAATGGCGGTGATGTGAAGTTGGCACCGCCATGTTTGTGGTTTTCGGGGACTGATTTCTCCTCGGAAGTACGGGAGTTAGGGTGCTCAAACACTTGCTGGCAACAATGTTTTTTGATGTCTTTCTATCTGTTGTGCGTGTTTTCGTATGTTTTGGATTGTGTATTTTGGGAAAAAAATTTTTTGGCGGTGCTAATCTTCACATCAACCAGGCCATTTTTGTGGTTTCGGGGACTGATTTCTCCGGAAGTACGGGGAGGTTTAGGTGTGCTGATAACTATGCTGGCACAATGTCTTTGATGGTCTTCTAATCCTGTTGTAGCGTGTTTCGTATGTTAGTGATTGTGTATTTTGGAAAAAAAATTTTAGTGGCGTGTGCTCAAACTTCACCATCACCAGCACCCGCCATTTTGTGTGTTTCGGCGGGATCATCGATTTTCTCCGGAAAGTACGGTGAGTTAGGTGCTGAAACTTGCTGGCTACAATTTCAATGTTTTTGATGGTCTTCTATCTGTTGTGCGTGTTTTCAGTATGTTTTTGATTGTGTATTATCGGAAAAAATTTTTAGTGGCGGTGCTAAACTTACACATCACCGCCATGTCGAACTTTCGAAGCATCGAGTTTTCCTAAACTAAGCGGAATTCTTTCAAAATAGTGAGTGGCACATGCTGGCACACCTCCCATGCTAGATCGATTTTGATCGTATGGTTTGACTGGCTACATGTCATTTTTTAAGTAAGATGCAGTGCCAACATTCACATCACGCAAGCCAGACGTATTGAGCTTTTGGGGGGGGCTAATTTCCTCCACAAGATAACGGAGCGTCTTAGGAAAAAAACGTTGCCTTACAATTATTTTTGATGATCATACCCTCAGTTGTAGCTTGTCTCTACGTGTTTTATTTGCGTATTTTAAAAAAAAGACTTCAGTATGCCTGCTAACTTCACAATCTCCGCACAGCCGATTTTTGGTGTTTCGGGACTGATGTTCTTCTATTTCGCCGGACATGTACGGGAGCTTTAGGTGCTGAAACTTGCTGGCACAATGTCTTTTGATGGTCTTCTATCTGTATATTGCGTGTCTTCGTATGTTTTAATTGTGTAATTTTTTGGAAAAAAAATTTTAGTGGCGGTGCTATCACCGCCATGTCTAACTTTCAACCAGCGATTTCTCCTAAACTAGGAGGAATTCTTTAAAAATAATGGGTGGCACATGCTGGCACACACCAAATGCATGGATCTGTTAGGTTTATTTGAGTGGCACATTCCATTTTCAAGATGGCGGTGCTAACTTCACACACGTTCTATGATCTATGGTTTCTGAAATATATATTTAATGGAAAATGAATGTTAACTATCTCAATCTAATTCAATCTCTCAATCAATCTCATCCTAATTGTTCGTCTTCCATAACGCATCATTATCTAATTGCTCCTTACTTCTGTACATTTTAAGTAGTATCATTTTTGTCATTTCATAGTGTCATCGTATTGTCTTGTCGATTGTGTAAATCAAAACCAATGTTGTCCATCGTGAAGTGTACTCTCCTGTGTGATTCAATGTGCAATCTTGTCATTACGACCGTACTTTCCTGACGAGAGGCCGCGAAAGATCTTGAAAGAATACAACAACATCAATGTCATTAGTTCTATTTTCAATTAGCAAATTAATTGGGCACAAGCAATGTTTAACTATCTCAATCATTGGGTCTATTGTACATCTAATAATCCTATTTCTGTAGTTCTTTGAATAATAGCTATTCAAAAGTGGTGTTTTGGGGTACAATTACTAATCGAAGAGGTCTATGAAGATTCGAAGGAAATAAGACCGCAATTTTGCAGAAAAATCATTGTTTCCCAGTTGCATTTCTATCTTAT
Organism: Prostheceraeus crozeri; assembly: GCA_907163375.1. NCBI lineage: Eukaryota > Metazoa > Platyhelminthes > Polycladida > Euryleptidae > Prostheceraeus > Prostheceraeus crozeri. Next base: position 20,637 of record CAJQUW010014892.1, read on the forward strand.
CAACCAGCGCAATCGCTCCCCCCCAGAAACTTGTCGCCCCCACCTATGCGCCCGCACCAAAACAATTTTTGTACCCTAGATCATATATATGTTAGGAGTCTGGGTCATTCATACCAACAGTATTTTAGCAGCTATCTGCTATGACTCTTGAAAAAATTGATTTGATGTGATTTTTTCTCGGTAACAAGTTGTCGAAAAACACGTTTACCGAAAAGGCAGTCCTTATGATCACAAAAATTGTCTTTTAGACAACGCCCTAGTTGATTCTTACAGTGAAATCAACGAGGCTACTTATCTAATTGCAAAGCTACTTTTGATAGCATTTAATATACTATTAGTCAATGACATTAAATAGACCAAATTACCAATTCATCATAAGTTTATCCATGTAATAAATGAGATAAGTCTACTGAAATTGCACAGCAACTTCTAGACCTACACTTTATGCTTCCAGACTATATAGTATTGACAGTGATGATCTTTTCAAATGTCATGTAATTGTATTCCGATTTTTTTCAGAAGCTTTAATGAGGCTTACAGATCCAGTGCGTTGCAGATCATGCGTTGCAATCCTGCATTCCTACCATGTGACATAAAATGTAGATAAGTTATGTAGATATTAGTTATTTAATTATTGTTATGAAAAGATCAGGTTATGTGTAAATTATATCAATAGAGCAAATGTCAAAAGCAAAAACAGCACACAAAATATCGGCTATCTTAGATTTGGCGTGTTCGGAATTACTAGAAGCACCAATCTAATGTATTCAGTATATGCAAGGTTGGACCTTGGGTTTTAGGTCGACCTTGGGTAAGTGATACAAAACTTGGGTTTTCTATTAACGCTGAATATACGCAAATCAAGTTACAAAAATTAATAGTACTTGATAATTGAAATCTTTCGGAGAGCTACAGGATATGCAAATTGCTAGTTCTACATGCAGAGCGATCGGGATTCACTCGAATATTTTCAAAAATGAAATACTTGTGATTAGTAGCTATTTCATTGCTGGGCTTGACAATTACATCACGCACATGAAAGTTTCATCACATGGTTTGTATCCTACTACTTTACAAAGCTTACAATGTATTTTGTTACTGGTTACATTGTGTGCACATTTGAATTTTTCGTATATATTCACGTATATTATTACATCTTCGCAGTTTATCTTCGCATCGCCTTTAAGTTCAACATGTCCCTAACAATAGACCGACATTAAATCCAAAAAAATAAATTCATTTCCGATTTCGCATTTCTAAATGTGTTTAACCATGCACCTAACTCGCAGCTATAATCATTGAGTCAAGTTTTGTTTATATTTCTGATTGATAAGATGAGACATAATTGGCTATGAAGCAATGTGGTAGGCTCCCAGATCATAAATTGAATAAAGGATCTGTCAATTAGTCATAATACTTCATGTGTAGTTGAATTAAAAGAAAACTTTTGTGACGTAATACATAGCACGTAGTCAACAATTTACTGTAATAATAAATTCGTTTTCCACTAATAGCCTCACATTCTTCTCATAGGATCCAGTAGGAATATGGCCTATAGAAGAATCTTATGTCAGTCAAAGAAATGCTTGTATGTCAAATACAGAGGTTTACGACACTTCTTAAACTATATCATCATTTTAAAACGTGGGCTTGGGTTCTCGTGGTATTTGTCCAAAAACTTTATTGGTAGGTTAAGTCCATCAACAATTTTTAGGTTGCCCTGAACCTTGATTGCGACATCTTTGATATATCACAAGGATCAAAATTTCTAATATAAATTCAAAGTATAATAAAAAGAGATGAATCCAAATATAAGAGGCCAACTGTAATTAAATTCAGAGTATTTTTATAGAAATCTTTTCTGATTTATATAAGAAGCTGATTGAAAAACTTAAAGCGAAACGTTAAACTGAAGCAACCCGACACAAGCTCATCGTGTGCGTGGAAGGTGGGCAGCCTGTTCATGTTATACTCATACTAAAAACAGAGGTTTAGAACAAAAATATGAGTAGGTACTCAAGAGTGTTGACAAGAACTTTCTTGACGAAAACCCGTTGTCTGCTTTCTTGGTACTTACTCACTGATAAATAATGATAGAATTTTGACTGACAATCATAAGGTTTTCCGTATCAACCTTGTCTGAGTAGGTAAGTCAAACGAATGACTAATACTCGGATAGCGCAAGATGGCCCTACGGCGTGGCTGCGTCCGCCCCCCCCCCCCTCTCCCCACCCCCCCCCCCTCGCAGGTGTACGGCAGAGTGTCGTGGGCTCGGCTCCCTGTGTGTCTTCTTCCTGAGTCCCCCCACCCCCCCCGCACCCCAATTAATCCCACCACTCTGGAAGCGACTAGAGGTTGTGGACTGTCGTGTGTGCCGGCCGTGGTCCACGTTCACAACATGTTCGGCTGAGCGTGCCCACTCCCCCCTCCCCCCCCTCGCAAACAACAGAGTGTAGACTCGTCTGGTCGCGACCGCCTGGTGGACGTGGCGACCGTCTAGTGGACGTGGCGACCCGCCAGGATTAGTCTTAGGCAATACGTGTGTGAATTTTTTGTGCAATCTGGCTGATTTGGCGTTGTAAAATGGTTGTTTCGAGTCGGACCACATGTCGGTGTATGAAAAAACGTCAGTTCGAGATTCGGAATTCATGCGTGGAAATTCTGGGCATCGTAGTGAGAGTTTCAAGGGCAGATCGGGCGAGAAAACTGTTTCATATCTTCAAAAATTGACATAATGATGGGACGCTTTGGTGTGTAATAGCGACCGCAGAACGAAAAGCATACCGGTATAGAAAAACGAGCCAGATTCGGAATCTTACTGAAAATTTGGGTTAAAGTGATGTTGCCTAACAAATCAGGAGAAGTGGGTGGACTAAAAGAGGAAAAAATTTTCGGCTGCGTTGGCCCCTCCCCCCCTCCCCCCCCGCTCCCCCCCAAATCTTGGACACTAGCGGTGCTTACATTTTGCTTCTAGTGGACACGGATTTTGTCGTGCGATAGGCTCGTTTTGAAAGCTTAAAGTGAATATAACAAATTCATGAAACAATCGGACTTTTACCTCCAGCGTGGCTTCGTTCAAAAGTTAGAGCGTTAGCAAGATTTGTAGGTCGGGAGACAAGCACGGCTTAGCCTAGAAAAAAATCCTAAGTGTCAGAGTGACTTTGTATGGGTAAAATTTGAAAATTTTCTCAAAGTGGAATTTCGAACCTGGACCACCTGTCACCAAAACAGGTTTTCATCAAATTTCTCTGACCTCCCACCTCCCCCCCCAGCGCCACCCCCCTTACCCCCCCCCCCCCCCTCTCATCAATCTTCTACACTTGGTCTACTGGACGCGATTTTGTCTTACAGCCTACTCGTTTGAAAGAGTGAGTAAAAAACTTGCTCGACATAAAGACATGTTATTTGTTTTGGGCGAGTCAATGCGGACCAGCCGTTCACAATTAAGCGGTTACAAAGATTTTAGGTCGAGGCTCGCTTACGCACTGAAAAATTCCGAAGTGTCATAGGGACTTTGTATAGGGTAAAAATATTTGAAAAGTTTTCCAAAGTGTGGAGATTTCAGACTTCTCATTTCACCTGGGACCTGTCACCAGCAAAACCAATTTTTCAATCAATTTCACGACCTCCGTCCCCCCCCCCCCTTTAACCCACACCCACCCCCCCCACTCACCACAGACAACAATCTTCTAACTTTTGGATATCTTACTCGGAACCGGATTATTGTCTTAACAGCTACTCGTTTGAAAAGAGAGCAAAAAAAGTAACTACGTCGACACGAACATTTTTTGTTGGGGCGAGATCCAATCGGCACCAAATCCGTTCAACAAAAGGTTAGATAGGCGGTTACACAGATTTTAGGTCGGACGGCTCGCTTACCATGAAAAAATCCCTTAAGTGTCAGATGACTATTGTATGGTAAGAAAGTTGAAATTTTCCAAAGTGTGAGAATTTTCAGACCTGGGACCCGTAACACAAGAACTATTTTTCACTCTAAATTTCAACTGACCTGCTCCCCTACCCCCCCCCCCCCCCCCCGCTCTGAGATGCAAGCTTATGCTCTCGATTTGCATGCTAGTGGACGGATGTTGTCGTGCGAAAGTAGGGGCGAAAAGCTCTCGATTTGAAGCTAAGAAGTGAGAAGCAAATTCAAGTGAAAAAATCGCTTGTTCTATCTGCCTTCGTTTACATGTGAGACGCCATTTAAGATTTTGGGACATTGGTGAAAAACGACAGAGTTAGAATTTGGGACGTTTTGGGCTGTAGCTTCAAAACGAACTATCGGATTGGTAAACGGATGCCAGATTTGGAATCAACTTGATGTTATTGTCCAATGAGGATCATCATCCAATGAGAATCAAGCATTTCTTTATAAATAGCGAGCCTTCCACAGTGAGAATCATTCCATCGTTGAATCACACGAGTGACGGACGCACATTTTCTCTCTCTAGTTCCCTGTTCTATTATCCAACTAAAATGGTAAGTCGCTACTTCCCTCCCTCTCCTCCCTTGAACGTAAACTTAATACAATCTTTTTTCATTTTCAGGCATCTACTCCATCTGCTGCACTAGTAGGACAAAATGGCGGTCAAACGTTACAAGGTTCGCTACGGTCAGATCATCTACAACTGAGGCCAGTGGAAGAAACATCCAAGGTACATAATCCTACACCGCTACAGCGTAAATTTAAACAAGCCTTGCGTTATGATGATCATAGCGTAGTACTCCAAACGGGAATGCTCCCTTCCACGGATGTCAAGATAATGCACAATCAGTATGGGGACTACATACTGATCCCCGTGAGTCCGTACATTCGCCACCAACTTGATATTATTGAGGAGTACGTGACATTAAATATGGACATTCCTACTCCTCTTGCTCAAGAGTGGAAGGCGAGAGATGACAAGGATACTCCCTATAGAAAGATTTGGGATGGTAATCACATTTGCCTACCGGTATCACATTGGTGTACTTACTATAAGAAGGAGGGAGATCATTCAATACCCATCAGATGTGATGAGCTCGGAGAAGGTACTTGGGATATCCTTTTCAAAGTGAATGGGCTATATTATGGTCGACACAAGGATAATAAAATAGCCTCTCTCTCCATGCATATGGAATCCATCCTATATATTCCGAAACCACCCAACGTGGACGACATAATTGATCAAATCCTTAACAGCAGTGGTACGAAGCGCAAGTCGGAGAAGAATGCTACATCAAAACGCAAATCAAAGAAGGAGAATTGCTAGGGTAGGGGAGGGAGAGGAGAATGGGGACGTAGACGTAGGTAGAAGGATAGGGGGGTGGGTCCGGGGCGGAGTAGAGGATAGGCTAGAAGAGGAGTAGGCATTGAGGTGAGTTGAAGGGGCGCGGCGGTGCTCGAAGGTCGTATAACTGTGGGCAAGGCGGTCGAAGGGTACGGTTTCCCTATTCTGCTCCTCTTGACTTTTTGAACGGCGCCGGCCTAACGGTATCGACGTTGGCCTTGTTTCGCGCACTCGGCGCTCTGCTTGGCGGCCCTCACGTCTTATCTTTTCACTTTCGCTGGCGTCCGCCTACATTGGGTCTCAGTTTACGGACTGGACCACAAGGCTTTCGGCCTCCGCTAGTGTAGATCATCGGGTAACCGTTGGGAAGAGATGCTATTCGTTCATATTGCAATGGCGTCACTCCGGTCCGATGCTCGTGTAATCTCGGATGTGGCTCTACTCAGCCACCTTTCGCCCGTATGCATGCTACTCCCCTGTCCTTATGAGTCTTTGCAAGGTCAGTGCGGCCCCCTGTGGAACTCATGCTCGTAGGATCACTTGGTTCTCATCTGGCCGCGGCGACTACTCGTCTCGTGGCTGCGTCCTCGTAATCAACGGGATCCTTTTGTTAATGTTGCTTGGTTCCGACCGCTTCTTGTTTACCTGCTAGGTGAAATTGAGCTTTAATACTAACCTCCCTTTCTATAGTGTGACATGCTTACCTGTGGTGCTACCAAGTAGTATCTAGCTCTCTTCGCCCTGCTTGGTCCTCTCGTGAGGGAAGAGCACGAGACACTTACTCACGGAGCTACATGACGGCCTCCATATAGGGATGCCGTGCGTCCCGACGAGCGCTCTATACTCAAGCTCTGGGTAAGCTTCGGCTGTGAGTACGAGCTGGGATCCGCTCTATCTTTTGCGCGTCCTCTTCGGCATTTCACTCTGTCTAGCTTACACCTAGTTATCATCTTGAGGGGGGGGTGCACTCCGCAACGCAGATCTTTTCTCCCACTTTGCGGTACGTGGGGTCTAGGTCCTGACCTCACTGACAACTAAGTGCTGTCTAACCACTTAGTCGCTGCTCTCTAGTAGGTCGGCCTGTGCTCCATCACTGTTAGTGGGCGTTCATCTGTCGCCTGCTAAGTGTGCGAGCGTGCTGTGCCCTCTTCACGCCCGTAGTGGCACTGTGAGCTAGCCCCTGTGTCACGTACCTTCTCGCTTTCTGGCTCGCTGCGTTTACTACGCTGGACGTGCGGGTAAAGGGGGCGGGCTGGAAGCGCTAGCGCGACGTAGTCTTGTCGACTGGTCCTCTCATCTCGGCTCTCCTACCTTGCTAGCACTACTCGCCGGCTCCGGTCTTCCGGGTCAGACTCTCCGTCCCTTCTCGTAGCCGCAAGTCTCCGGTTGCACTCGCTCGTAGTCTACCCACACGTGGCGTTGCTAGCCCTCTCGGGCGGGCTTCTATCGAGATGTTCTAATAGACGACCTTTCCGCATATGCTCTCACTGGGACGCCCACTCCAGCCTCCCGATCTCCGCTACGCAAAAGCAGCTCGACAGAAGCTAAGCGGTCGGGACAAGGCATCGTCGTCCCCTCCCATGCCACGGAGGCGTGTCCGCGTTCAGCTGTTCTTCTGTCACTTATTCCTGGGCTGTACACAGGCGGTACGATCCAGCGTTGGTCTGCCGCGGTGTATGTGCTCTCGTCCTAACGGCCCGAGCACTTACTGCTGACTCCCTATCAGCTCAAGTCCCGCGGATACTGCTGGCGCCCAGCGGTTGCTTTTGCTCCAGTGGTCCACGCGATATGTTCTTCTCACTTTGGACTCACTTCGCGGCCGTTAACTGAGCTTCTTTTTGCACCCGCTCGTAGGGGCTCGCTTCTACTGTCTTGGGCGTTCTCTTTTGAGCTCACTCGGGAGGGGGTGTATTTTGTTCTGGCGCACGGAACTCTTTTGTGTGTGCCTCAGCTTCTGTTTTGTTCTCTACTTGACTTTTATGCTTCTCTCGCGCACCTCAGACGGCTGTGGCTATACTTCTTCTGGGCACCTAGACACGTCAACGAATCTACCGGTCGGACTGTTTGACTCACTCTGCGACTATCTCTGTCTGTTCGCGTACGAGACTAGGCCGGACTCACTGTGTCCCCTAACTGTTTAGTCTTGGCTCGGCTCACTATCTCAGACGGCTTCTCACTAAGCACTCTGCCTTTATACCTGCTTACACTTGGTTTATGATGCCTCTTGGGCCGGTTCGGAACTCTGCGCTTTAGCAACACGTCCGTTCACCAGCCTCCTCTCAGCAATCCACTACCCTCCTCACATTGTCTTGTACCTTGCGCGCATTCGTTCAGCGATATCTCGCTTAACCAGGGGGTCTATCACTCCTGCGACAGCGCACTCCATCTACGTCTGGCTTTCCTTCGGTCACTTTTTTCAGGAAAATGATTCCACAGCGACGTGCCGTGCTGATCTGTATCTGCCGCTCTGGACTTTGTTCGACACTCAAGCTCTGCTCGTGGACGTCTAAGCGTTGCGTGGCCCTAGACTCCCTGCGCGCGACTTCACTCTAGGCCCACCGATTCACGCGTCTGGTCCTCTTCGACTTGTCTCTTATCGCATCGCTTGCTGGCCGCTCCTCTTCCTTCGCCATTTGTCTATCACCGCACTGTGTTCTTTACGTCGGACTGATCTCTGCTTCTCGCTGCCGCCGGGGCTATGTGCTTGACTGTCTTCGTGCACGGCTGGTATGCACTCTAGACACTCCGTGATTAACTCTTACTTCACTCTAGGGCGGATTTGTACTCACTCTAGTCCGGCTTCCTAGGGCCTCCGCTTCCTGTTCTTCCCGGGCTCCATGCCTCACGTCTATTGAGTCAGCCTCGTTTTATTTCTTCCGCTCTAAAGCACTTTCTGCGCCCACTAGTAACTGAACTCGTATGTTTCGCTTTTGGTGCTCTTTCCGCGTGCGGACGTAGTACTCTCTGATGGTACCTTGAATGACTCCGATCGACTGTTCCCGCCTCCCACTACTAGGCCCGTTACAAGCATGCGGCCTATCTGCATCTGATCTGTAAGTCTATGTTCTCCTGGCAACCGTCTTCACGTAACCCTACATCCACTGCTTATACACTGCTTGTTTAAGCTGATCTCTACTTCTTATCACTTCTCCCCTGAACACGCGTTAACCTAGTTTGAAGCACGCCCACTATGATCACGCATGCGCTGAAAGTAGTGCATTCCTTCTGCAGACTCTTTGCTCGTACTATGGCGTGCGAGACTTGCTCCTGCCTCTCGCCACTGAAGGGACGCGCGGCCTTCTGGTTCCTGCGCTACTGCCTGGCACCTCCCGCGCACCTTGCCACATTTACGTCTCCTGGGGCGGCGCCGGTCCTATGCCGACGACTGAGACTTTCGATCAGGAAGGGCGTAGGGATCCGCCGAATGAGACGGCAGCAGTTCGTAGCACGTACGGCCCGGCGATGGGACGCGTTGTCGAGGAAGCACGTATCGTCGCCTTAGACTATCACCCGCTCGCCGCCAATCGATTTCCACTCTATCTCCCGTGTTATAATGCGCGTCTGAGCGCTTCCTTAGCTGCGGCTCTGTGCCTTCACTGTCTATTCTAGGGCTTTTCTCCACCTGCTGTGTGGCACTCGTTGTCTGTTTGAGCTTAAACTGACAGACGACTCTTCCTGCGCGTCCGCGTTGTTGGCGGCGTCATCTCTCGATCCTGCGTCCTGGTACTCTCTGGACTCTACGACTGCTCTGGCGCACTCCTTTGTCTCCAGGTTAACGCTCCTATTACCTCGTTCTCTAGTGCGTTGCCTCGTCCTTATCTTTGTCACGTTTGTACTCTTGGGTTTAATCTACTGACTGTTGGAGGTCTGCTGACTTCGGGTCTGTAGACGTCACTGCGAGCCGGCCTGCTCTGAAATCCGGCTTAGGCCTTTTCGGGACTCCTTTACGAGGGCCTCTATCCGGGTGGCATGGCGTGGATCACTAGGGTTTTGGCCGACTGCAGTCGGCTTCCTCGTTCACAGTTCACGTGAATCAAC
>CAJQUW010014893.1:0-11496 GCA_907163375.1 Prostheceraeus crozeri
CAGGCCTGGTGATTAGCCTATGAAAAAAAATTTGAGGATTTTTTGTGAAAAATTTGAGGAATGGAAACGGAACACTAATATGATAATTGCAAGAAAAAACTACACATTTTAGCACGGACTTAGCCAAACTTCAAATCATCGAAAGTCACAACGAAGAAAGGTAACCAAGGGTTGACCACACCACTCTTTTTGAAGTTGTGTATATTGCAAAGGAATTACATGACTTGGTTATTAAATTCCCGCGTGTTGTTACGAAATTATATTTTGTTGCCTCAAGTATTATCTGCATAGAAGTGTATCGAACAGAGGATGTCAGATTCAAATGCTGATTATTCGATGTGTTTACGCTATACGTCTCCAAATCAATGATGTGATGTCAGATTTGTATACTATAAATTTTTTGAAATGTAGGAATATCTCAACTACATGCAATCTGGGGCTTTGCAACGATTAATTTTTAGGATTTTAGACAATTTGGGAGGAGAGTTAAACCAAAAGTATAGAAAGATTAAAATCGTTGTTGAACGAGATGCTTGTGACTTAAAAAAAAGTCAGTAATTTATCATGAAGGATACGTCACATTACACACTAATTTATTTAATATTACTTTATGGTTTATAAGTTCTGGTGGGTTTTGTTTGTATTGTTAGCGTTTGATCTATCGTACGATCTACATTCAAAGTCTGAGCAAGAATTCTCTCATACAACAACAAACAAGTGTCGGGACAGGCTTGCCAGTTGAGTTGTTGGTCTCATACAAGGCAAAGAGTGAAAAGATTAGCACCTCTATTCGCGATGAAGTTGCGCAGAGATATTGGACGTACATTCATGCAGTAAGACCCGGTTGAAAATCTACAACCCAGTACTATGTGGTTTAATGTCTTAATTAATCTAAGTTCACATACAAACGATAAGCAATTGTGTTGCTACTAGTTTTCACACCAAAACCTGTGTTTCACGCAAATTATGATAAAACAATCTACGTCCCTAACTAAGTTATAAGACCACCATCATTTTTTTACAAATTCGAAGCTTAAAGGCATTGTACTCTTTCATTCTGTGTATTTATTCATGAACAAATGTCTCGTATCATCTATAAAAATTCGGGTCGTTGAATACAGAAATGTTGTCAATCACATCAAAAATTTAGTCGGACCACCAAGGTTTTGAATAACTGCTGCTAGTCTTTCACGGCAGCCAATGGTTTGGGCGTACTTTATTGCACCAGACTCTCGAATGGTTGTGTGAGTGTTTTCAATGGCTCTGAGGGACGACGCACAGACACTTTGTTTTTTCTGTCAACGGATTTAAGTCCGGGCTGTTACAGGCCATTCAAGAAGTTCAACCCCTTTTTGTTTTTGAAAAAAACCACTTGCGTGACCATCCGGCTCCGATGGCACGGTGCTACATCTTGCATGGAATATGTACAACCGGAGATGTTTCATGTGAGTCGTAAGTTCTCTTTCAAGATTCCCCTCTCACCATTAAGTGTGACATTTGGAGTAAAAACAAATGACAGTGGCGCTTACCACTTGAGGACGACGACAAAAAAAACAGACAAAAAAAACCACACATCACGTTATTGAGGTGTGTTTCATGGTGGAGACACATAACGGGGATTGTACCTTTGGCTAGAAGCGTCGAATTCTAAGAATCTTGCTTCCAAACGATTGTATTGCTTATTCATCGGACCATAAACACATCCTTCACATGTCGGTTGTTCAGTTGATATGCTTCGTCGAGCGAAGGATATATTTTCTCATTCGTATAGTCAAAAACGGTTTTCTGGCGGGACGAACTTGATCTAAACCAAAGTCTTTGGTCAAGCGACGTGAAACAAGCATTTTGCTTACATGGATTCTTCGACGAAGTTCAGTAGAGATATCTCGGTTGTGTATTCAGGGTTCTGGACAGCCATATTCGACGAATTATTGAGTTCGCCATGCCTTGAAGTCTTTCCTGGTGTTTCGCGTGCGTTCTTATCACGAAAGATTTTGTTGACGATATTTTGACAATGGCGTTATGAACAGCTAAGTCTTTGAAATGTTAAAAGATACTTGAATGAGGAGTTCAGTTTTACCACAGTTCTTATATGCAGATGGATTTGTGCTCGCAATTCCGGTGTCAGTGTCTTCGCACGACATCGTGATGAAGATTCGTGAGATAGTGACGTGAAAAGCTATGATTTGTTGGCACGTCTGCCACTCATTGAAAAATTCAAATTTTAAAACATAGATATCAAACTCGAAATGAAACTTTGATTGTTCAATTAGGGAACTTCGGTAAGCGCATTTCGTCACTATGACTCATCAGTAAAGCACGATGAAAGAAATTACACTGGCATAAAAACATCACAAATGGCCCGAATAGCATAGAAAATTTGTGATGGGTCTTAAAACTTTTGTTAGGGACTGTTATAATGGTTGAATAATTCATCCAGGATAAATGTCGGTCGGAGACCCTGGAAAATGCAACTGTAAAAAGACTCATGAGATAGCGAGGCTTCTACGCTTCCAACCCGCAGTTAGTGACCAGGAGGCAGATAGACCACTAAATTTAGGGACATCGCTTAAACCCGTCAGATTTTGTTTCATGTTCAGCGGAAATAAACTGGAAGAGAGTGCAAACAAACGCTTCAGTTGATTAAGAGCATGAAATCAAGTGGGCTGGACTACCTATTCATGTTATCATATAAATGATTATGGACGATCGGTATCCTTAAGTTTGTCTTTAAGAAAGTACAGGCATGCATTTATCAAGCAATATAGTCGCAAGGAACATATAAAGAAGGTTGATGAAAAAGGTCAAGTTATAATTAATGAAAATAATTGAATGTGCCTTTTATTATTGGAATTCTACAGCAATATTAAAGTTTAGAAGTAAGAAATTGCAAGGTTCAACATATACAATTTCTGTTAGAGATGATCGCAGTGTTTCACTCAATAAACTACGTGAAAGCATTTAATGAGTGAGCTTCGACAGGGCAATAACTTCGCGTACAAACTTCTATGCTTAGCAAAATAAGTCCGGACGAACGGAACATCTGCAGCGTGAAACTTGCAGAATTATGAACGACATTCAACGTATTCAACGCAACAAAGTGCGTTAAGGTAAACAAAATTAAAAAACAGTTAACGAGCTGGTTAATTGTTGATGTGCTAAATAGAGACTATGGTTTTAACAGAAAATATTATATCTAAAATGTTAGAAATTTTGAAAAATACTTACTAGAGGGACAAGCAATCGATTCTCCTCTCCTCATGTGGAACGCAAAGTTGGTGAGTAAGTCGCTCTTTTCTAAAATTATGTTTACAATTAAGATATATTGAAAAAGATTTATTTTGCAGTTTGACAAATAGATGATAAAAGGACAGGTATGTTTCCAATCAAAATATCAGATCTAGCTAGCAGAGCGGAGATTACGCTATCTGAAATCTTCCAGGTGTGTGAGAGAAAAATTATTAAGTTAGTATAATCATTAGAGAAGAAAAAGGAAAGTCAATAAATCATGAGTTGATTCTATGAGTAGCAGCATGGATGTTGGGTACATGTTAATGGTTCTATATTAGCTTCTTGTTTGCAAGTTTACAATTCATCGCATTCGCCAAAAACAATACATTATCGACATCTTGTCTGTAGTGTGTGTATTGAGGAATTTATATAGCTAAGCTATATTTGAGGAATTTTTGAGGATTTGAGGAGCAATACACAAATTTGAGGAATCTGAGGAATTTGAGGAGTAATCACAGGCCTGCATGTTGGACACGGAATTGAGTGACAAATATGCGATAGGAAGGTCCTCTTCAATAGAAAGTATGGTAAAATTCCTATTACTAAAGATGCTGCACATGACCTTCAAAAAGAAGCATGCTTTTGTTCATGTTCTCTTCCCTCTAGTAGGTGACCGTAGGTGCCTTCATTTCAAGCGTTCAAATTGTAATAACCTTTTGAAAGTGCTTCAACCGCTAAGCAGATTGTCATTTCTTCTGCTTCAAGTCCCAGGGACCGTTTGTCAGTTTCTGTGAATGTTATTATTGTTTCCAGTGGCAATTGCAAAGTAGCAAGTACAATCGGCAGAAATGTTGGGCGGCTTGGTGATATAATTCGTGAGCTTGTTCTTGATTGCCTTTATCAGCACAAACCGTTGTCGACGAGCGTTCTAATTCGGACAATGTTCGGCCATCAAATGCCATTACTCGCCATTTTTCAGTCATGTTCATTGCAATATTTGATGAGGTACTGGACCGCTTTAAGATAGTACTCCGCACACCGGAATATCCAGCTATTGTCGCACAGCAGGTCCATGTGTCACAACTTTGCGGTGAAAGAAGTCATGCACAGCGTGTGCTAATTCACTTGCATCCACGTTATGAGACTGACAAGGCATGACCAGTGCAAATTTTTGCAAATGTGATGCACCCATAGAGATAGATTCATTTATCATGGGTTAGTCTAGAGAGGAAATAATTATATATTTGCCATTTTTCCAGGGTAGAAAAAAGGATCCATGCTCTCTCTATAAAAGTTTATTTGGCCGATCAAATGAGTTGAAAGTAAAGACTGTCTTTTTAAAAAGATGCTTTTACTTGTAATCATTTTGATCGAACAATAAACTATTTATCAAGAGAGTACGGATACTTTGTTTACCTTAGAACACTTTGAGAAATGGCCCAACCTCTCTCGCCGTTTGGTAACTAAGTCCGTCGTCCATGGGTAGGCCAACAGACATCTAATTCATTAAATTTTTTCTCTCAGCATTTTCACAGAAGATCACAAAATTAAGCAGTTCGGGTTACGTGCGGATTGATTCGATAAGGTACAGATATTCGGATAAGGTCGGAACGTGGGCTTTGATGGTTCATTCGTTTTTTTTCTCAGGAAAACAAAATACAAGCATTGCAATGTGAAATTTAACAAGCAAAGATACATGGTTATATCCTGTAATATATTGCATTATTGCTTATAGAAAGTTGTCCTCGTAGGATGGTAGCAAGTCCTAACTATGAAACACGTTTGCAAATAAATTTGTGAGAAAATTCTAAGGAAATGAGTTAACATCATTTTCTTTAACTTCGAATCGACAAGCATCTTCGACGTCAACGCAAAGTTGTCCAGGGTTTCAGCAAAATTAGCTTCAATGTTGGATGAAGCTGCTTTTTATGTCATCATTATTGACGGATGGTACATTCTGTGTACTTCAAAAAACTAGAATGCAGCAATTCTTAAAGTTGGCGACTTCAGGTTATACTGGTCCCCAAAGACAAATGATGTCACAGAAAGTTGATGTTGTACTCTTCGAGGAAAATATTTTGCTTTACGTGATACTACATTGATTGCTTTTTGCACAAATTAACTAAACAAAGAACAGAAAAGTTATTGTAGCCGGAACCTAACCAAATAAGGAAGAACCGAACTGGAACCGAAACTTTCTAACCGAATGTGACCCGGAACCGAACATGCCTAATTATCATAGTCAGATGAAGATGCAACTGTGACATGTTGTAATTTCTTGAAGCGGAGAAACACTCAACAGTGAGTCACACATTCCATGATCATCAATAAAAGATTAGAAGCAAATTTCGTCACTGAATAAGCATTGCCGAACTTAATAAAAGAAGTTTTTCAATATTACAATGTTTTTAAAATGTTATCAAAGAATCCTGCGTCAAAGGAGCATATATTTTAAAAATCACTAATAGTAAGGGAGTCCTGCGTGAATTTGTGCAAGCGGAACGAGGTGTACACTAAAAACTTTCACATATGCATAGAACATGCTACTAACCATACTGCAGAACTTTCGCGTCTGCCGGATCAGATCATTTACGTCAGAAATAGAACTCGGATAACACAATCTTGGTGGATAACATGGGTAAAAATTGTGACATTAAAGGTGTTGACCCCATTTTTTCGAATTTTTGCACATAAAAAAACATACAAATTGGTATTTTGTTGAACTGGTTATTATAAAAATCATCTACAGATCATGATCTTTCAAATGAGCTATCATTCAGTGACAGAGGATGAAGTAAAGTGTACAAACTGACACTTTTCGTTGGTGTAACTGCAAATTTAAACATAGAAATTTCAGGAAAATTGTTGATATACTTTAACGAAAAGTGTCTGTTTGTACACTTTACTTCATCCTCTGTCACTGAATGATAACTCATTTGAAAGATCATGATCTGTAGATGATTTTTATAATAACCAGTTCAACAAAATACCAATTTGTATGTTTTTTTATGTGCAAAAATTCGAAAAAATGGGGTCAACACCTTTAATGTCACAATTTTACCACTGTTATCCACCAAGATTGTGTTATCCTCTCTATTTCTGAAACGAAAATGATCTGATCCGGCAGACGCGAAGTTCTGCAGTAGGTTAGAGGTGTACTATGCTATGTGAAAGTTTTATGTACTACCTCGTTCCCTGCACAACTTCACGCTAGCTCCCGGACTATAAGTTCATTTTATGAAAAAGTCAAACAAAGTCGAGCAATGTTGAAAAAGTCACGAACATGAGTTCTGAAATTCACTTGATGATCATCAAACCGCTGCTTTATATCACGTCTCATAGCTTCACCTGAGATTAAAATCACTTGCGTTACAATGATCAAACATATTGTTTAGGTGATAATTTGTCGGTATCAACAAACTTTGCAAACATCAGAAATTTCAGCATTTTGAAAAGTAGCAAAAGCATGCTCATTTTAGCTCACTTTACAGTATTTCTTAGAATAGTAGCGGCGGCTACCATCAAAACCTGCCGTCCTTGGCTGCTAATCAGAGCGGCTGATATCAAAAAATGTTCCAACAGCTCATGAAAAATTTTGTTCAATATTTGGAATTTTTGTGGAAGTATCCTATCGCTATTCATATTCACTAATGGTAGGGTTAATTGACTGAAATTTGGTCGGCAAAAAAATTACATCGACTAACTATTCAGCCAGAGTTTTTGAGCGATGGTATTCAAGGCATGTCGGTAACGAAGGTCTTTATTATCTTTTTGATTTTAAGGGAGAAAAACAAAATTTTGATTTTTGAGATGCCCGAGCTTCGTCTAGCTGGCAACATATGATACGGAAAATTTCGTAATATTTGGTCAGTTCAAACCCTCGTCAGTGGGCGCTGCTCCTAGTGGTCAGCGCAGAATCAGGGAGACGATTTTGCATTTATCTGAAATTTTGGCACGACTTCTTTCAGTTTATATTGAACTTTAAATAGGTTCGTGTATTCAAAACATTCAGAGTGGCAAACGCATGATAATCCTAAATACTGGCATGTGGATGACATGTTACAGAATTCAAAATTAGATAACACACTGATGAAATTAATCACCAGCGTATCAACGAATATTGATCTTCATTCAACTAAATAAATATGATTTGTTTGTTTACGCGACCACATATGTATTTATCTTAACAGTGACCATCAGATCTGATCGAGAAGATTTGTCTCTACTGAAATATATTATTTTCCTCTAAACTCCTGCAGTCGGAAAATGCCCAACTCCTCAGACAATCAAATACCAAAGTGGGTCGAGTGTCAGAGTGAAAAATATCGGTTTGGGTTAGTTCTCTCATGTGGAATCTCCGTCAAGCATGACACTCCAGGAAAAAATGGCAGCTGTCGTTACTATTCCATCGCAATCACCCTCCACAGTGCACAGCGCCGGGGAAAATCATCACGGGTATCGTTGCTAATAACGGTGCATCAGTGAGGCGAACGGTAGAAGTCTCATTGCCTTCTCCACCAGGTACTTGAACACAGCGTGATGCTCGGCCTCGACCCATGTGGCCCTACATAACGTGCGCCGATTTCTCCACTACTCAGATACGATGTAGTCATAACAGGAGGGGAGCCAACTTCGGCCATTAACCCTAGTTTTGGTTGGTGGCAACAGCGGAGTACTTAGTACCTGTGTGCATGACAGGGAGTGGCCCCCGACACGAAGCTTCATGGATCGGTAACACGAGGCGATGAGAGCTTTTCTGGATGCACCAGATGCACATATAAAACCCATTGTCCTCATTCCCTTCCGGCATCTCACCGATTAGAGCCGCCGTCGCGCGAAATTATGAGAAGTTAACGCAATATCATTCAAGACAAAATACCTACTCCACCTTGTTGCATATTAGAAAGCCAATCTGCAGATTGCGTTCATGAACACACCTTCAAGACGAGGCCGTCAAACAACAGCAATCCAAAGCTCTCAGTACCGGATCAACTAGCTCCTATCTGTACCAGTATTTCACACTCCCTCGGGGTGAAAGTACGCTCGTCACGAATGGGCTACGACTCAACGCTTCCCAACGGTGCAGGCGCTTCCCCGGCCACCCTAGAAAGAAGTTCGGCATAGTGCAGATGTTGTACTGGTCAGAAAGCCCCAAGTCATGTCTTGTTCGAATGCCCGATCCTGAAACAACCCTACAGCCTCAACGATCTGGAGAAACTGTAACTGCTGGAATGTTGAAAATGCTGGAATGCTGGAATGCTGGAAACTTGAGGTTTTGACTTTCTGCTCTGGTTTCTCTAAACTAATGGCATATTCGTTGATGGGTCTTAGGTGTATAGTACTCCGTTTCTACGGTCAATCGACTGATGATGATGGTTCAATGTCACTACTCCCATACTGGAGCTTCGAGATATTTTAAACCGGATGCACTTCCTGACGACTTCCAATGACACTGTCGGAACTCGACCTCTTGATCGAAAGATCGCTAGGCCAAGCACTTAACCACTGTGCCACGGAGACCACCAGCGGCACCGTGAATCGACTGGTTTGCCAAATAGTAGAAACAGTTATTGTTCGAAGTTGTCTGCGTGGGCTTACTGCCTATTGAAAAAGTGTATGTATTGTTTATCAAACCTATTTCCTGTCATTGTTGAAGAATATATTGATAAGATTTTCTATAACAATGGATTGAAGTCCCAAAGTGATGTATTTAAAGAATCAGGTGGAAATCCATATTTCTAGGAAATAAAAATCCCTCCCAATAATTAGCTTTGGACAATTCTCAGTCAGATCTCACTTCTCATCAACATAAGCAATTGTGAATTCTGAAATATCCATCAAGGCATGATCGAGGCAACATGTCAAATAAAGTTCAAAGGAACTCGGAAAATGAAAATAATTAATCTAACTTTAAGACGCTCATCAACCCGTAAGCCTTTCATCACGCCATAAGTTCAGATTATCAATAGTCTTTTTGATTTTACTTCATCAGTCATTCAAAGTGTTAAGCAAAGAATCTATACTTATATAGACCCAGTAATAGGCCGAGGCATTGCTTTCTTCACAAACCTTAATTTTCACTCTTTGATTTCAAGGTCAATTCGATGACAAGCTAATTTTTGTTAAAATATGAGACTCAGATGAATGACATCACATGGAAACTGCATTTTATAGGTATGAATACAATGAGAATCAAATATATTTTCATTGATATTTCATGACATTTCATTGACCGCGTGAGCTCAGGGGTAGAATGCTCGCCTGCCACGCGGGCGACCCGGGTTCGATTCCCGGCCGACGCACAGTTTTTCATGCGAATATATATTAATGACAAAATTCGCCATTGGCCGATTAGTTCAAAATAATCAAAATAGACAAGGCCAATAAAACGATCTTATTACTGATAATATTTTGAATGCCTCTTTATCAAATCGGATGGAAAAAGCGATTTATGCGATTTATATATAAATAAATATATATATATACAGGGTGCGAGAAAAGTCTTTGCGGATTTTTGATAACTTTATATTTAGTTATTGAATGGTGAATTGTTTTACTTTATTTTCATTTTTCTTTGAACAAACCCATCTAGAAATAAAAACTAAACATTCCATGTACTCATTGACATTTTTATTCTTCAAATAGCTCACCGTCATGCTCAATGCACTTCAGAAAACGTTTCTGAAAATTCCTCAACGAATCACGGTAGTAGAGAGAGCAATGTTGTTCATTTGTCATCAATCTCTTTCCCGCAAGTCCTGAATGTTCCTGTAAATAAAATGGAGGGAAATATAAAATTGCGCAGGTGACTCCAGAACCAAAAGTCGCAGGGTGTCAAGTCCGGCGATTCTTGCTGGCCATTCAATAGGTCCAATATCTCCTGCCGATCCAGCGATCTGGAACGATGAGTCATCTAGAATTTGACGCGCTGAAACAGAGTAATGGGGAGGCGCTCCGTCTTGTGGAACAGAAGGGTTCTTCCAGTGCCACGAGAGAAATAAGGAACGACTTGGTTCAAACAGAAGATCAAAATATCTTTTCCATTCATGGTTTCTGAACTGATATCGTAGAGAAGAAGTCCGGAATAGCCTATACAGGCCCACACGGTTGGCAGGGCTAGGAGGTCTTGCCTGGGTTGGTCTATTCTAATATTTCGCGGTTCGTCGTAGTCCAGAAGTGCACATTGTGCTTGATGATTTGTTGCCTGTCAACGACATGACACACTCGTCTCGAAAATGTTAGCTTTAGAGGAAAGCAGGATCTTCTCTCGATAATTCTTCATTTCTTCACAAAATTGTAAGCGGCGGTCTTCGTCCCCATCACAAAGAAATGTGGAATTATAGGGGCTTGTATGGATGATAATGTCGGACTTTTAGAGAACTTTTCGATAGCAGTGACAATCCTGAGATCCCCGACATCCCTCTGATTCGCTCTTGTCGAAGTTTGAATGATTTTCAGTGACAGCTTCAATTACCTTTTGCCTGAGTTTTCATCGCCAGATGCTGTTATGGGTCTGCCACTGTCTGGGTCGGTTCGTGGGAAGGGTGCCGGTTTCAAGAAGTTTGTTCTTCAAGTAAAGATTTTTCTCGACGATGGGGGTTCCTTGTAAATTTTTCTGAATTGACGAGCATATTCAAGTAGAAAGAATGATGGCCACGATGTGCAATAAACTTTTTTCATTGTGAGAATTCCATCAAATATAAATTACTACATCATCAGTGTAAGAGTTTATAAACACAGTGTATAACTGTATAGATTAAAATTAAAAATCTTTAGTAGATTAATGTGAAATCTATGTGGTCAGCAAATAAGTGGATAGCTTTTACAGGATAAATATTAAGGGTTAATATCATGGTATGTCGTATTTAATGATTATCTCGAAGTTAGATTTAAATTTGAAATTCTGGAGCTCCAGCGAAAAGAGTGGCATAGTATTTGAAGACAATTTGTTTGATTTGATTTATGAATTGATTAAATGAGATCAATTGTAGCTAGATTCAATGTGAACAAGGAGTCCGGAAAAAAAGTGGATAGTTTTTAAAGATCGTAATAGACAATGAAATGCGAGTTTACAAAACGTTGGAAAGTAATAATTAATTTTGTTTATTGAATAGCATCAAGTACTATTTGTTAAATTTGGGACTTGGCATGATAATGTGAGTGACAGTTTATTACCAAACGCATTGATATGGTATGAAGAATGATATTTGAATGAATAGAAAATATAAAGTTGACAAAAATCCGCAAGGACTTTTCTCACAACCT
>CAJQUW010014894.1:0-22064 GCA_907163375.1 Prostheceraeus crozeri
ATCCTGTAGTAGTCCATAGCGACCTCTACTAGAATACGCCTGTCAGTGCTTCATTGGTCTAAACGATAATTTGTCGCGAAAATTGCTAAGAATAGACCGGCGAGCACATCGAATTATTTTCTTCGACGACGAAAGAGGTTGTGAGTGCACGGACTCCACTTTAGTTCAAAGGAGAACAAAATCTAGCATGAAACTTTTCGATAACGCCTTCCGTAACGAGAATCACGTGTTGAGCAGTATCATCCCAAAGTATTTCAATCGGAGTGGAACTTTCAGTGTTCCGTACTGCAGAACCCGAAAGCGACACGATGCTTTCGTACCTTTTACGGCTATCTTAATGAATAATATGTCTTCACAGTAATATTTTATCACTGCTATAAACTATGCAGAATTTTCTTTTATCTGATTTCCTCGCATACATGTTTCACCATATCAATCGAGCTGAAACACTCTTGAGGTCTTGACTTGAACATTTTGAATATGTATCATAATTTTGCATCTATGGCAACATCACAACCGTATGTACTATGATTTCCATTCTCTTGAAATATAAACACCTCTACTACTACTAGTTTTCTCGCGAACGCAGTGACGACATAACTGCTTTGTCGTACTTGCAACTGTGCTATCAAACAATTTGATATCTTCATTAGCCTAAGTTGTAATTTGTAAATAATTGACTTGTGACTTCTGATTTTTATTCACAAATAATTACATTTTCTCTTTTCCTCTCTTGTTTATCAAAAATCCATTAATACATTATTAAATATATCAGAAATACACATGTTTGTTAAACAAAGAGAATATTTAAATAATTTAATAAATTTAAATCAATTTGAATACATTTGTAGTGAAAGAAATCTTTAATTAACAATTCATAGGACTAGCATCCACAGCATTAATTATTAATGAGATGCACTAATTTATGTGTTATATATTTCTCATACGATGATGAAAGTCATCCCAGTAGCCATTTATAATAGAATATAATGCTTACTAATTTAAATTATTAGTTAAAGCAGTCCTAATGAGGACTGATGGCGTTCTCCAATCCGCAAGTGTACAGAGGCAATGCTACTGTAGCCATTGGATTAATCAGTTCTTAAAAGAACTCAATGTAGCTTTCTCGTGGCAACGAATTAAAATTGATCAGCTTTGGCCCAATATCTGGTAAAAATAGAAATCTTAAGACTTGTACTGTAACACTGCTCATTCTTGCTGTTAATATACTAATACCATAGATTCCAAACACTGCCGTATACACGTTCAAAACAGACGTCTAATATACTGTACCGACTACAGATGCTGATAGTGGAAATACAACAGGACAATGGTCACCATAGGTTAAGGAAATTAAAAATGGATATTATAAAACAACAGGAAACCGATGAATAAAAATTGGAAAAGTGGAGGTAAAATATGGAAATACAACGATGCTACTACACTGATTACAAGTGAACTATATCTGACACTACACAAAGTGGATAATGGTAAGAGTGGATAAGTGGAAAGTGGATAATGGAGGTAAACAAAACTTATATATGAAATATGCAGTTTTGCAGAAATTGCAACGGAATTGAGTGATCATCATGGTAATGCAGAAAGAATTATGGTATTCTACAGATTCTCACGACAGCCTTGGAGATTTAATGTTTGTTAAATCAGCAATTCGATGGCTTCATACTCACTTTCATGCTCTACCTCAAGAGTGTTTTCTTAACCGTTGTCCTATGCCAATTTTGAACATCGCTGGTCTATGTTTGAGGTGCCTCAGGCACCCGACTACAGCAAATTAAATATTATGTCGATTTAGATAAACTTGACCACTTTTCTTTTGTGCCTGCAATCACAACGTGTTAGTTCTATAAAAATTTGCAACATTCTACGAAATTTTACTGAATTAAGTGAGATTGGGCGCATTATTATACCTAATTTTTGCGATAATTCTATGAGGCATATTAGGAAAAATGCATGTGCAAAAGACTGTATTTCAGAATCTCAACTCGTATCACAAGAATAGAAAAATTAGACTAATAATTAATTACATGATACACAAATATCTCCAGATTTGAAGTAAGAGGCCGATTTCTTTTGACGATTGCTCAGGTCTTTGGCTTTTGGCGGAATGCCGCGTCGATTCGAACGCATTGTTCCAACTAATGTTGTATCTCTCTCATTCAACTTTTCAGCGGCCTCACAACTAGTAAACCAGTTACCATTACCTTTGTCGAGGAATGGTTTGACGAGAGCCATTGTAAACGCTTCAGTAACTGGCATACCTTCTTTCTCTTCAACAGAACGACTCTTTTCTCCAATATATGGGATACCTTTCAAAAAATAACCTGTATCAGCTTCACAGGATCTTTATCCCGTACTTCCTTGGTTTGGAAGCGATGTACTGCCTGAATGCAACATGTCCGTGGAATTCAAGCAGTTGTTCATCCACTGTTATGAAAGGTTTTGGAGTAAAGAATTGAAGCAGCCTTTCCGAAAGAAGTTTCCACACATGCCTCGTCGGAGAGAGAGGATCAGCAGCATCTCGCTTTGTGCGATCATCGAAACGAAAGAAACGTTTTTGAAAGGAAGCGTTCCAAGCTCATAGCGGCACGACACACTGGCGGTCCGTCACGTTGTGCCCAGAGAGACTCGATATTTCTGAAGTTCGCTTTTAAAGCTCCACATATAGCTAATGTGCAAACCAATAAAGCACTTCGCGTGCTATCTGTTTCTAGCTCTTACGAAGTCTGCTACTCTGATTGTAAGCTGAAATAAATCTTCTAGCTTCAAGATTGCTAAATCGAACAACTCTGTTGATTATATCGTCGAAATAGAGCAAAAATGCCTCTCTTGGAGTGGTTGGATTTATTCCAGGTCTGACACCAGGGTTGGCATAGCAAACGTTTCTTCTTGGTGCACGTCCTTCTCTTGCTCCTGTCTCAATTTCTGTCCATCTCCTCTGTGATCGAGAGGTCAAATTTTCGTCGAGATCCTACAAAGGAAATAATCAAGTTGTAGCTGGCACAAGTACGATGATGATTATACATAACAATTGATATATGCAAAGGATGCGTACGGAATGCAAGGATATACGATATAGTGTTATACAGTGAAAATAAATTAAAAAAATCAACGTAGTCTCAAGATAGAATTGTTTATTCACAATGAATAAACAATGTGAATAAACAATTTTATCTTGAGACTACGTTGATTTTTTAAATTTATTTTTATTATTAAGTCTCATGGCGATTACTTATGATGTTATACAGTGGTATATACTTCTGTTATACGTTGTCTTTTGCTTTTTATGAGTCAAAGAGTACATACCGGATGGGTATATTGACCCTTGTTAGACAACTCTTTCATGCGTATCGCTTTGATAATGCTTATCGTCATTACAGATATTTCATTACGAAGTACTTTATTATATATAAATTGCGCTATATCTAGGCTCTACACGCAACACACTGAAACTTGCTTTTATACAATTGAACTTCTGACATTCTGAAACATTTTGCAGCAGCATCAGGTGTGATCTAATAATAGAAAGAACGTCAATGATGTATCAATAACGTCTATTGTTGTCATTGAAAACGGGTGTTCTGAAATCGTGAAGAGGAGACGCTCAATTGTTCGGTGGTTGACGTCAGTAGAACTGAGGATCGTACGTTTTGCCGTGATGATTGCTGGTGGGTGGGGTGTCTAAAGCACCCTAAACATAGACTACCATGTTTTTAGATCAATCTCCTACACTATGAATTTATTTTACCCAGATAATTTAAGTCAAATTTGTAGTAAAGTCATGAAATATCTAAGGCTGAAATGTGCTGAAATGCAATACAATAAAAGTGAGAGCATTTGAAAAAGTGCTTGGGGTAACATATGACAACGGTTAAGCGTGATCATATCACAGACAACCTGCCACTGGCAGAGAAAAATCACATAATCAAAGACAATGATTTCATTTAACTTTGAAAGATGTAAATGGGTCCACATCATTATTCAGATTCTGGAAATGAAGCATGAATTTAGAGAATCATGCAATCATTCCGGTGAGAATTGAATTAAAAACTTGAAATTTCAGTCAAGAAAGCAAAATAATATCGCGACTTTTATTGTAATATAATTCATGAAATTCCCTTGATGATCAGCTTGATTTCCGCTTAGTTAGAATGCTTATTAACAAATATTCATTCCTTTTGATATCCAACTTGTTTCATACTACTTATATAGGAGCGTCATCTCGGTAGTATATAAATTGGCAAATTTATACTTTTTTCCATTGATCAAATAATTTTTAGATCACGGGAACGTAATCCCCGCAAAAAACTGAATCATTTGATACAAAAATTTTCACTGTATAAAAATACTTTTTTGAAACGACACTACATATATCCCTACTCTATGTTGACAACTTTATGACAAAATGTTACAACGTGGCCAACAAGCGCTCACTTGGCCCGATTAGTTGATCCTCCAGAGATTTGAGAGATGGATGCAGTGGCATTCCATTCACAAATTCTTAGTTTGCCCGTTTAAATCGATGTCAAAAGTGTTAATTTTGCGTAAAACAATCACGTGTCATGTAGCTGTTCGAAATATAAATTTTTGATTTGAGTGTCTTTTAGCATCATTAGGTTCACTATGCTTTGACCAGCGTAGTGGCCATGTAGTAGAGTGTTCGCTATTCGTGTGGGAGTAGTGCGAGAGCGAATGAAAACATTACCTATTCCACTGCTACCATGTGTTTGATTGCATCGATGATGAATTGCATATTCTGAAGATGTAGGTGCTAAAGAGTTGTTTACATTTTGCTCACAAAACAATTTGTTTGTATCATGTAAAATTAAACAAAATGTGCTATCGTCATTCCAAGAAATTAGTTTCTTTCCCGATTAACAGCTGTTGTGTTATTTTTGTACACATTTTTGTTCTTATGTATTCGATTTGATGAGTTTGTAGATATATATTGAAGTCAATATTATGTTTGGAAGTCTCTGTTTTTGCTCTCTTCATGAATTTTCGTGCCTCAAACTAGCGAAATGTCTGGCTCATAGCAACAAGAAAGGCAACTCTTCAAGGGTAAGTGAAGTCGATTCCGATTTGATATGCATAAAACAATTTTTGTTTTATTCCTTTTCAATTCTATGCTATGCAGCTCAGTTAGGAGTCGCGAGAACATTAAATTAAATAGTAATTTGAAGGAAGTTGAAGAACCCTAGCTCGCGAAACAAGTTCCTAACTTTTGGAAGTGATTTTGCAATCCAGTTACTCGCTAAAGTGATTATGACTTTCTTTTTTTTGGTGAGTTTAGCACATTTGCAGACCCATTACTTGTACTTTTGATTTCTCATTCTCCTTTTTCCGTTATGTGTATTGTCTACTGAAGAAGCTTTTGAATTTAACGATGTGTTGATGCTTGATGAACATGAGTCGGTCATCTACTGATGCCTAAAGGATCTTTTAAACACTCATGCTTTCTTGGTGGCTACTGTTGCTACTTTAACGTAGCGGCAAGACACCGTGTCGTTGTTACCATAAAAATCTCAAGTGTCACCGTGTAGTTCGTGTTTTTTTAGAACCAGTACCTATCTATTGAGCGTAAGTGGGCGTTGATTAACATATCAACGAGCGTGATTTCTTTCGATGATATCTGAAAATATGACTAAGAAAACGAGGACGGCGATAATGATCTGAGTACCGTAATTTCTGGCCTACAAGGCGCACAAGCCGATTTTTAGCTAATTTCGTATTTTGACAACAGATAAGGCGCACTTCGTGGATAGGGCTCACATATGTAATTACAGATGTTATCGTAACCAGTAGGAAATAATGTTTGCTAGAAATACTGGTACTACCGGCAGTTAAGAAAAAGCAACAACTACTTTTAAGTAGACAATTTGATTTAATGGGCTTACCTGAAAAATTACAAAAGATTGTGATCGTTATGATAGCTTGGTCTGAAAAATATTCCAACAACAAAGGTTCAGTTAAACAACTAGGCTTGTAAAAAACTAACAAAATCAGTCATGTCAGTATTCTCGACTCACTTAACACAACACTCCGAAAATCCTGAGAAGTCAGAGTCTTCTGTGTCGGAGATAAACAATTGCTGTGGGTGGGGAGCGTCATTGTTCGCTTCAGTGTCTGAATTAGGACCTGTCTCAGTGTCTGAATCAACACCGATCGATTCCGTGTCAGAATCCATGTCGGAATCGCTGTTTGGTTACGTGTCAGAATCCATGCACACTTCCGTCAGAATCCGTGTACCCTTCCTTCTCTGAGTCACATAGCGAATCGGCACTCATAGAAACAGACACTTCTATAGCTTTCTTAAAGCCACTTCGAATGGCCTTTTCTGGCATTTGCTCCCAGGATTTCTTAACCCATTCGCTCACTTCTTCGTGGGATGCTCGCCTCATGCGACGTGTTTCAGTAAACGAATGCTCAGCGGTGGTCATCCAACTCTCCCAGAGAGTACGAAGGTTCTTGAAGGTGCGATTCACTGAAATATCCAGAGGTTGAAGATACTTGGTTGTACCCCCAGGAATAATAATCGGGGTGATATGGGCTCTCATACTGACAAGCAAAAGAATACACTTAGAGTTCCGGAAGAAACCACCAGGACGCTTGCCATAACATTGTTCAATCCAAATCTTCATCATTTGCTCATCCATCCACCCTTTCGGATTGACTTTCACGATAACTCCAACAGGAAATTTTTCCTTTGGGATCGTTTTCCTCTTGAAAATGATCATAGGAGCAAGTTTCTTTCCTGACGCGGTACATGCCAATACAACAGTGAAATGTGTCTTTTCATGTACGGTCGTTCTGATAGCTATAGTAGATGCGCCCTTTTCGTTGATAGTGCGCTTTAATGGCATATCGAAGGTAAGAAGTACTTCATCCACATTTACATATTGTCAGAAGAAATCTGGTGCTTCTCAATGTGATGTTTGACGAAGGTACGAAAAAGTTTGAGTTTTTCCGTCACATCATCCGGCACTTCTTGACACAAAGTTGTTCTTGAATGCATGGGCATATTGTGCCGCCTCATAAATCGAAAGCACCATGACACTGATCCTCGTAAATGTTTCAGTTGCTTTTCCTTAGCTAGTTCAATTGTCTTCAAATGTACTTGAACTGTAGATAGTCCACGACCTTCGGCTCGTAAACGATGAATCCACTCGACAAGCTCAGATTCTAGTTTCGGCCACTTCGCTTTACTATCCCGGAATGCCTTCCTCGATCTTTTACATGAGCTGAGTCTGTTTTTCTGTTTTCTCCATTTACGAACCATTGACTCATTGATCCCGATCTCATCAGCTGCTCGTCTATTTCCTTTGCGTTCCGCAATCCTGATAGCTTTCACTTTAAAGGCAGCATCGTAAGACTTCCTTGTCGTTTTCGGCATAACTATGAGAAAGGCTACTGCACCTGACTGGGTAACTCAAAGATCGCGCGGTTATTCTTGGAAAAAGTCAAGGAACACGGAATTGGCTTCAGTGACAATGATAGGATACTTAACACCTGGTCTGAATTCTTAGAATTTCTATTTCCTCATACATCGTCACGCAATTCGATGCACGAAAGTTTCCCGAGTTCACTGTTGAAAAGGGATGACGTATTACATTTGGCTGGTGTATACCAAGTTGATATTGATCGTTGAAGTCATCATTAATGTATTCACGACTCTTGTCCGAAATAATAGCTCAAATTTGCCAAACTAAGGCCAAGTATTGAATACGAAATTATGAAATACTTACCAAACATTATAACCACCTTAAAAATCTAGTTTGACGATAGATAAGGCGCACTAGCTGTTTTCGTGTAAAAAAATCGCACCTCATAGGCCGGAAATTACGGTAGTCATGCGGTAAATAAATAGTCTTATCAGTTTTCAAAATTCATGTCACTCATTTTTGACGTACTGGAGCATGTCTATCTAGAAGATCCTATGATGATTTCTAGGTGACTATTCATTCACAGGTCATGAACGTAGAGTGGATTACAAAACCAAAAACTATGCACTGATATTTTCAAACTACATGGTAGAGATGACAGTCAAATATATTTTCCTTTTCATGTGAGAAATGCTTCAATATAGGAATGAAATGTTTTAATACACGACGCTTCGGAAGTCTTGGTCATAAACTGAAGAAACGTCGTTCAATTAAACATTTCAATTGGTCTATATTTTAGCGCTTTTTGTAAACTTGCATAAAGGAAAAAAATTTGCGAAAACAACATATATAGCCACATCTAAAACAATGATGGCACTGGTTTTCATTTCCAATAAAATTTTGCTCTTTCCTTCCGTGAAGGATCGTCTTGCAAATTTTGTTTTTTCTAATTTCAGTGTGAAAAACTGTTGTCATATTGTCCAAAGTTTGGTCGTGGAGAAGGCAAAGAAAATAAACATTTAACGTTGAATGGGAAAAATGAAGCCAGTATCATCAGTGTGGGAGTCTTTCTGGTTGAAAGTAAAGCTGAAGTAAGATATTCAATCCATTTGTTTTCAGAGGTTGCCTATTCAGTTTAACCGATTGATTTGCATTATGTTGATAATTATATAAATTGAAGATATATCCATTCCTCTTCCAATCCAATTCTGCAGCACATAAAATGGTGTGCAGAAGAAAATCTCCCTCCTCGTGTCTGATTCATATGATTTCATACTGAAAATTATTTTAGTAATGAGTTTTATTCTTAAGATCACTATGCAGAATGAAATATGAGAATAATCTAAGAAAGTTCATCCTCAGTTTCATAGTCCTAATATCTTTCCTGATCCTGATGGAATATCTTGCAGACCGAAGATTTTGGATTCCTCGATTATTTGCTCAGAGTTTTGATAGAGCTGCCAGAAGCTTCGTGGAGTACCGATGGAAACGCTCTTTGTAAACACAGTACGTGAGTGAGCATTTTGAGATATTTCTATCGTTTCTAATTCTTCAAATGTTTTGCAGATTTGCCATCCAGCGAATGTTTCTCATTCTGTCTGGTCTCACTTCTGTGTGATCTCGCTGAAATGTCAGCCAAGTTTCTTGATCAGGTAACTGAATACCTGTATCTTCGTCGCATCAGGTTCACAATTTACTGACTTTTGCAGATCTCCAATGCATTCGTCGAGGTTTTGAGATCTTACCATCAACTGCTGAAGAAGCATGAAACCGTCAATAAGGGTACGTTGAAAACAGATGTTTGATGTTTTTCATGAATTGACACGATGACTGATAAATTCCTTTCCTTTTGATTTCCCATGTGTATGATTGTGACATTTTTAATAGGAATCATACGAATAACGAAATAAAAAACCTGTTCAGAAATTTTTACAAACTTTTCTGAAACGCCGAACAACCATGTATGACAATGAATCATCGCTGTCCATCGAGGTTATTTTACAGGTCACTCATCCATCGAGCTTTTGAAGTGGTCAGTGGTATTGGTCAACTTAGATATATAACGGTGAATGAAAAAGATATAATGGAAAGGATATAGTTGTTTTTAATCGCATTTGCTGTCAGCATCAACTTTGCCTACCGATCACATGTTGCTTTATGTAATTCGAATTGATCTGCATCACCTGAGTAGAAACAGATGATTGGTTGATCAGCGCAACATAGAGTTCTCAACAGATCATAGAGATCTTTGACATCAGTAATCGTAGAATATCTTATAGATTGAACTATCAATGGTATTGAGTTAGCTTTACCTCATGGTCGTCCTTGTGTTGATCAATGCCAAACTTTCCTTGCAGATCAGCTGTTCCGCCATGTGGTCCCATCACTCTTGGGTGTTCTTCGAGCTCTGGGGCGTGTCTCGCGTGGTGGACCTCCCATCATCACTCAGTTAACGGCTCCTCAGGATCAGTTTTATGGCCCTGGCTGTATTTCAGAGGGCATGGCGGGAGAGGAGAATGAGCGTGACAATCGAGTACCATTCTTCCGTACCACGGCCTCTCTGCCGCGATCGGCTTCCTACAACCTTCTCTCCAGCAATGATGCCTCGGGAATGAAGATGAGCAGTGAGTGCACAATACATTAAGTTGCCAGGAACACTTCACGAATTTAAGTACATCGAGTTTTGCAAAACTCGATTGAATAAAATATTCTGAAAACCAATTTATTAACATTTAACTCTCTTCGAACAGTGCTGAACTATGACCACTTCTAGCCCACTATTCAAGCGTTTGACCATGTTAGCTTTGCAGTCATAAATCTAGACAAATAATGATTTCTACGTGTCCATTAGTCCTGAATAACACATTGGCCATCTTTCACCTCTGTAAGACCACGACAAAGTGAAGAAGGGTAAACAAATAAGAAACTATTAAGAAAAGGGATCATAGGGTGAAGCACTAGTTGATTGATAAAAGTAATTCGCAAATATTTGATTTTATTGAGTGCATAAAACTTCAGGTATCTGCCTTCTACATGGATTATTTTAGTCAGGAACCGCCTTCATGCGGCCTCGGAGAATGAAGATAGGAATTCAGTATTTCTGGCTTTCACGAGATCGAATATATATCTGAATGCATCTTGCTTACTGGAACAACCACGTAAAATGGCTCACCAGCTGGAAATGGAACCCAGACCGGCTTTCACCAATGTCAGCTGCTCATTCATGATTATCTCAGGAACAACAAGATCTTCACGCACATCAGGTAATCCTTCAGATTCGCTTTAATAACATCCAACCCTTCCATCGTATCAAACCAGACACGTAACTCATGCTCATGTGTGTGTAAAGTTCTACTCGTTCCTAATACAATCGTGAATTTAGTGCTTCGCTAGGCTTTGTAGGAGTCGTGTCGAGTAAACTTTCCGATTCGGAGTTGGCCAGACATTTTCATGGTTAAACCAGGTACAGGGCGTATTGAAATTCCTCGTGAAGTGCATTGACATTGAAAACGATTAGAATTGATTATCAAAAAAGAGCTGAATTTAAAGTGAGTGATGCAATGCGCAGTGTGCTCACTCACTTTTGAGACATGTCTACCGCAGGGGGGGGGGATTTTCCCCAGCACATTTGTCGATACTTGATATTATTTTGTTCATTTTTCATGGTATGAAAGATAGTATTCTGTCACATGTCAAGCTAGATTTGCTTCACATCATCTTTGCTGTACAGAAACCACAAATCGAGGTGGATGTACGACAGGTCACACTCCTCTGAGGCACTCATCTCGGATGAACGACCTCATGAAGGCATTGAACTAGATGATGCTAACTTCTCCTACTTTGACCGCAGATGGAATGTTCTCCTGCATGTCTGTGTCTTTTCCTTTCAGCGTCCACCATCAACTTCGATAAACGTGCCAGCGGAACATCTCCGAACTTCGCCATGATGACCAGTAATCTGGGCGGAATGCGCTCCGGACCTACACTATCCCCCACCTTGAATGATCTAGCCAGCGCAGTGAATCGTGCAGCGTCTGATGCTCTGCGCACTCATTCCGGGTGTACACTGTTCCAGAGGGTCACAAGAGACGTCTGTTCTGTGTTCGGTGAAGACGAGACAGAAGATGAAGAGAAAGTGGTTCTCAGCAATGACGAAGAGAGTGAAGAACACAGGCCTGTGGCAATGCTCCAATTCAGCGAGGAACATGTTCTCAATATTCTCCGTGTGGTGAGTCAGAGTCGACGTTGGTGGGATTTATAGGTGGTATAAATACAGTGCTAAGATTCATGATCCGGTTTTTCTAGCGTCTGTTAAGGTTGTATGTGTCCGAGGGGTCAGTTAAGCAATAGCTGTACATGCGCCTCTCTCGTCCGTTTGTGAGGGTAAGAATCTGTGATCTGAAATCTTCCTCAACATGATCTTCTCTCTTGCAGTTCAAGAAGATCCACAATTCGGACTTCATGGAAGCGTTGGATACAGCAGCGTATGATTACTGGAGTGTAAGTATTGTGTCCGGCCTTCCCTCCACGTGTTTAACTTGCCTGCCGCTCCTTTACAGGACATTTTCGCCGACAACAGCGATGAAGTAGTGTTGATGTTTTTGTTTTAGTTGTAGCCGGTTGAGATCTCATTTTGCGTTCATTGAGTTTGACAGACTCAGAATTCATTTTGCATGTATTGGAATGCGGCTCCGATCGAGAGCTCCGTGACACTCAGTGAACTTTATGCCGAAATGACCAAGAATTTTAGAAATCGTTTACATTGACCAATCGTCAACTTCACACCAGTGTAGATGGGTGAATTTTGTACACAGACATCTCATACACAGTGGATGAATGAGCATGTGTGTACAGTAGCGAGCATATTAATTGGGTCACCCTGAAAATTGACAGATTTTGATGCTTGGTGCACATTGTTTGCTTGATACATGACTAAAATGTGTATATATCAATAGAGACAATGTGAGACATCAAAACAGATAATTTCAGATATCTGCAACCCAGTACACACGCACACACACACAACAAAGTGTGACAACAATTGTATATGAGCTTGGGAGAATTCAAGCTGTATGTATAGTTGGTCATAGAAAGTTGTCAAGTTATTGATTAATGAAAGCTTTCTCGACACACAATTGTCATCTCTCATCGGCTCAATCTATGACCATAGCATTCAATCCAAGAAAATGACAGTTCATTTTTACTATGGATATCGGTGAGAACGCACGTGTAAGAACTATAACTTTATGGCAGGATGCACGACAAAGCCAGAGACAGGTTTCGAAGATAACAGGGATTTCACAGTCATCGGTAAATAGAATTGTGAAACGGTATAGAGAGACTGGCGAAATCTTGCCACAAAGAGTCGGCAAATGTGGACGTAAAAGACTTTCGACATCATATGAAGACCGACGGATTCTTAGGGCAAGCATGATTGATCCACGTCTTACAGCGTTGGATATCAAGAAAGAATTCAATCCGACGCCGACTGATTGATAGTGGCAGAAAATCGGTGAAGCCCATACAGAAGCCGCTCTTCACAGTTCGTATGAAACAGTCGCGACTGCAATGGGCTCGGAATCATAAGGATTGGACTTCAGCTCAATGGGAAAAAGTGAGCAGGCCTTTCCACTGCTTTTCCTGTACTTTTTCTATGGTGATTATGATTAAGATATTAGATTGAATATCTTCATTAAGCTTTTTATCCTTCAATTCAATTACTCATCTAATTATCAGTGAAATATGTCTAATCTTTAACTAATTTAACAGAAATCAGTTTTTGAGGGTATTTTCTTCTTAAAAATGAGTAGGCCTACGTCGTTAAAGAAAGAAATAAGTGGATAAACAATTTCCTACCTTTCTTCTTCAGGTTATCTTCAGTGATGAGGAGAAGTATTGAAGTCCAGATGGCACATCCGCGTCGGATACGTAAGGGACCTGAGCCTTACTCAAGCCGCCATATGGACATGCGCGTTAAGAAGCCACAGAAAGTGATGATCTGGCGTGTATGAGTAGTCAAGGTATGGGACGGATACTCGTTGTTGATGGATCGATGAATGCTAATCAGTATCTTTGTGTACTAAGGACTCGTTTGGTCTCTCAGGCAAGTGGTTGGTTCGGGGATGACTTCATTTACCAACAAGATAACGCCCCCTGCCACACAGTCAAAGTGATCAAAAAATACTTCGAGGAGAATCAAATTCGAGTGTTTCCATGGCCGAGCAATTCTCCAGACATGAGCCCGATAGAAACAATATGGGCCATCATCAAACGACAACTGGAGCGACACACCCTTACCAGTCGAAGTGACTTGATCAATCGGCTTCTCGACGTAACACAGCGTGACACTGAGGTGGAGCAAAAACTTGATGAGAGTTGTAAAAAGTTGATGTTGAGCATGCCTGAACGTGTGAGCGCGTTATTGCAAGCCAAAGGTGGCCACACCAAGTTTTAACACGCTGGTGTACTAAAATATACATTGTTTATTTACTTGTAAGACTTTTGTGTTCAGAAATTCAAAAGAATCAAAGGAAAATAAACATAAAGGCACATTTATGGTGAAAATTGTGGGTGACCCAATTAATATGCTCGCTACTGTAGTTCCATTTCTATGACTAGAAGACAGTGATTGGCAAAACAATGGATATCCATTGTAAAAATATCAATGCAAAGTCATCATAATCATTTTGTTGATGCAAGTGTGATATCTGTTGCTATCTATCATAGATTGTTTACAGCTATGGGACATACCAAATGTACCATAGCGCTTCAGAGACATGATCTTAATATCATTTCATCGCTATGGTACATTTGGTGATTGGATGTGACCATTGCGGACTACAGACCGGTTTGTGAAACATCGCACAAAGCAGCATTACATTTTCAATCCCAATTTTGACAAAGCGTACATTTTCCCGAGGCTTGCACGTATGCTCCAAAGATTCAAGTTTTCTTGAAGTGCACATAGAGTTAATCATGATTAATTACTGTTAATAATGAAGAGGTCTATTTTTTGGCGGTAGGTTTATAAGTATATTGAAGCTGCCGACAAACATTTTCGCGTGTCTAGAATCGGACGGATCTTAGAAATGCTGTTCGTATTCAATTCTATACTAGACATGCTGAGTAAAGTACATTCTTGATAACAGAGTAATCGTCGTAGTTTCATTTCATTAAAAAACCCATAAATTCAGAATTTGTCATACATACGACTGACGTAAATATTTACCCAATATGCTGGAAATACCTGAGACGACAATTGGTTGATTTAAACGATGAAGATGGGAAATGATGTATAAATACTGACATGAGTAACAAGTTGCATGACTGTGATCAGCTTTTTGACTCCTATGACGCTTTTGTACGTCAAAATGAAGCGCACGATGACGTACATGCACGTCATTTGCATATCAACACAATTGTCGGTTATCACAGCTTGTGTGCACTTTCTATTCGTTTGTGTTGATGTTAGAATCACTCATGGAGATATAATGTCGGTAGGTCCTATTGGGACAGGCTGATTTCACACTTGGATGCCTGAACACACTTTAATTGTACGGAAGTGATGATTCGGCTTCTGGTGATGGTTGAGTGAGGTAGATGGCTGCTATGGATGATGATTCTATGCAGCAAGTTCACAACGCATCATCGATGAGAAAGGTTTTGGCTTAGCGTCATCTTGTGATATTGTCAGATAGTCACCATCTCGCGCTTCGAGGTGTGAAGCAAAGCAATGCGCGCTCTGTGAAATGCAAACGGAGATACACCATTGTCTGCAAGGGATGTGTCTCAAGAACATCTTAGGCTATGCGAGTGGATATCGGGATCAATGCAAAGTTAGGGATGTATGATCTCCCATTCCCCACTATCTTCTATGTGTAGAACAATCGTCTCGTATTAAACCTCTTGTAATGTACTTTCATTTACATTTTCAAATGTCGCCGCGCAGTGGGTTGTGGAAATTTTAATTATCTAATAAATCAACATAAACGATTTACTTCAAAAATGAAGTTTCACGAGGGCTCAAATATCACAGTTACGTGAGATAGAGAGCAGTTCATGTCATTGTGGAAGTGATATTGTATTACTGGCGTCTTGACATACTTCGATTTCACACCAAAACAAGACAACAGTTGACAGAACAGCTGTGCGGTACTGATTAACAAAATCACTCTCCAGTGCAACCATGACTGTGATCATGAACAGTTGCATTTGACCGGAGGTATAAGCAAGGCAAGCGAACAATCAGTGTGATCAAAAGATTGAAGGGAAATGCTGCTGTTGTTATAAACCTTAGTTCCAAGAGTATTGTCATTTTAGACTTTGCATCATGATTTGTGATGCTCGGTCAGTTCTTGAGCATCGTAAATTTGATAAGAGGAGAGGATTTTCTGTAGAGATCTTGCCAGGAAAAAAGTGACGGAAAGATGAAATTCACTCCGACATGTTGAGAGGGAGATTATTCCTTCAGTGGTCTCAACACTGAAAGGGCCCGACATCCCTCTTTGTACCACTCTGGTGGTTTCAACTTGAGACAGCACATTTCTATGGCATGGAGAAGATATGCTGAAATTGTGTGGTTATATTATTTCGTTTTTCTCTCGAATTGTGCACTTTAGAATCAATTTCCGTCAACAGTGAAAAGTTCGAGTCAGAAGTCAAGTTTCTTTCTAGTTGTTGTCGGCTACTGAAAGAAATTCTACGACGTTTAGAAGTGACTGTTTGCAGACGTAGCAATATCAGACATTTGATCCAAGTATCAGTCAATCTCTTCACCAGAACTTGCCATTCCTTATCCGACAGTAAATGTCGTCATAATGGCTACTACAGTGATGACTATTCAATGTTCTTAGGAGTTCCTCTGGGCTCCGTTTTGGGACCCAAGCTGTTTGCAGCTTTCTTAGTGCTTTGAAACCTGTTTCAAGACATCTTCGAATATCTAAGTTCACTGATGAAATTGTAATTTTGCATTCTATGAGAAGGAATTTGACTTCCAACATCGACGATGGACTCTGCCGTGTCAATGAATGGATTGGAAGTCATGGTATCACCTTAAATAGTAACAAAATGAAATAGTGATTCATTAAAAAAATAATTATTTCTGTCTTTTTCCTGGATATTCGTGCGATCATCATGTAAAGAAGTTCCTCGGTGTTGAATGGAATTGTAATTTGAAATGGAACCGTCACTGTCATATGTTGTTGAAATCATGTTCTTCTCGTTTATACTTACTTCGAATACTTAAACCAATTCTGTGTGAACCAAAATTATTTAGAATTTAACGTTCGATTATTGCTAGTCGACTATTGTACGCCGCTCCATTTTTCATTGGTCTCAGTCCTTCACTTTCATCGAATCTACAGCGATTTCAGTGTAGAGCTCATTGAATCATTTGTCACAAGGACTGCAGATGTAATGAGTTCGACTTTTGACTCACCGCTATAATCGTGCCATTAAATTATTTCTCCAGGCTGAGTCTGACGAAGGTCATCTTCATTAATTGATCCCTCGACGTTAACATATAGCTGGAAATTTTGTGTTCCTTAAAATAAAGACTGCGAGACTATCATCCTTCATTCCTCTTATTTGTTTCCATTTTAATAATCTGTATGTTTTTTAGCATGATAACTTTTTCAGTCTTGTCAAATTACATTTTTGTAGCTTCATTCTGTATTGATTCGATTTTGATTCTAACACATTTACTGCTACACATAAAATCTGCGAATCTGCAGTTCACTTATCCTGATATCAGATTATTAATGACTGCGACTGATTCTCAGCTCACCTGTCTTCCTCCATCACCACCTGATAACTTCCATGAAGTCTGCTAATTTCATCAATGTCTATTGTCTCTTCATTCAAGGCAAAGGCGTCTTTTTGTTTGTTCAAAAGTCATGTGAGTACATATAGCTTCAATAAAACGCTAAAATAGTTCGTAACCAGCTCATTTGCTAATACTCTGACAAATCTCTCTGCTGCAAGTCCTGGTTGTTAAACTGATACCTTGAGCATCTCATGTGTTAAAGTACTCCTTCGCTGCTATCGCAGATGATGAGAAACTTTGTGTCTACTTGAACATTGTTAGGTACGTCGTAAAAGTTATGTGAAAATTCCGGTTAATCAACGAATAATTTATTAAAGGTGCACGATATTTCACGCACAACCTGCGCGCATCATCAGGTGAATGAAATGTTCAGCCCACAGAATTAGACAGGTCGTCTCTTCTTCCGTTTGACTAGAAGGAAACATTGGAACATGTAACGTTATTGAAATGGCACAATCTGCTGACATAATACCATAGCAATCGAACAATGAGCAGCCAGTTCAACATTAAACACGCCAAATTGTGCAAAGTTTCAGTGACTGTTATCAACCGGATCACACAGCAAAGAGACACAGACGATGTCAAGTTCTACAGAGAAGTTTGTGAACGTTTTTTCATGCGCCTGCTAACTTTTTTTAAAATGATCGGAGGGCTCATCATTATTGAAAAACTTTTGCGCAATGATCTGAATTGCTCGAATCTGAAGGAATCGTGGCGATCGGAGCATTTTGAAGGAATTTACAGCAATCCGCAAGCGACGCACGACTATTTTTCCTATCTCTGTAAGGTATTAAAAATTTCTTTTTGCCCACTTATTAAGTTCCTGCATGTGCCATCTGTTTGAATGAGTTTGCACTTCTAGCAAAGTGATACGATTAAACAATCTAATTCTGTGGTTCAGCCAGTTTCATGAGATGAATCAATACAATGTATGACGTCAGCGCGAACATAGAAATACATCAATGAATGAACTAAAGGACAAACATGGCATTTAAACAACAATATTACACTAACCGGCGCTGTGGCCTTGTGGTAGAGTGTTTGCTCTGCGTCCGGGAGACCTTGGTTCAAATCTTGGTCGGGTCAAACCTAAGACTTAAAATAGGTACACTCTGCTTTCTTGCCAAACACTCAGCACGGAAGAGAATGAGAGTGATAAATGACAACTCGGCCACATGGAAGAAAGGCTCCGTGTCTAATGTGCTTCCGAGTAAAAACAACGTTCATTTATTTATTTCAACAATGGCCTAAAAGCAAGAAAGTCAAAAGGCAAAGTACATTTGAAGTACATAAGTTAAAGTAAAGCAGTAAATAATTAGAAAAATCAGAAAAAATGTTCGGCATGGAAAGTCAATCGTGTTAATCGTTGTAAACTTTCCGTCCCGAACACTTTTTCTGATTTTTCTAATTATTTACTACTTTGCTTCAACTTATGTACATCAAATGTACTTTGCCTTTTGATTTTCTTGCTTTTAGGCCATTGTTAGTGTAATATTGTTGTTTAAATGCCATGTTTGTCCTTTAGTTCATTCATTGATGTATTTCTATGTTCTCGCTGACGTCATACATTGCATTGATTCATCTCATGAAACTGGCTGAACATCTCATTCACCTGATGATGCGCACAGGTTGTGCGTGAAATATCGTGCACCTTTAATAAATTATTCGTTAACGCCTTTATTCATTTGCTCAGTCGAAGACTAATTCCTCCTCCGATCAAAATTAACATCTGACTGATAATGAAACCCGTCGTTGATTCTATACAAAACATTAACACCTCATTCACCTCCTAACATAGAGAATGTTGAAAAATTCTCTCAAAACCTACTAATGTTTTCTTCTGATGTTCACATCTTTTGTTTTGTAGTTTTGTCAGGAAACCCTTCACTCTCAACTCTCTGTGTTGTATCAAACGGAATGGATTTTCTCATTTTTATTTCGTTCTCGAATTTGAGAACCAGAAGAATGAATTGTCTTCGAAACTTTTCATCAGACTGCCGTTTTCATTTCAGCGACGAATGGTGCATTCATTTCCATATAGTCAATTCAGTCAAGCCATCACCCTGGCCTTTCTCATCTTCTTCCGCGATACGGTGCGCTACAGAGCAGGTAAATGCATGAAATAATCAGGTTTGATAAAAACACAAGTTTGTCCACCA
Organism: Prostheceraeus crozeri; assembly: GCA_907163375.1. Taxonomy (NCBI): domain Eukaryota; kingdom Metazoa; phylum Platyhelminthes; order Polycladida; family Euryleptidae; genus Prostheceraeus; species Prostheceraeus crozeri. Next base: position 19,383 of record CAJQUW010014894.1, read on the forward strand.
TAAAATGTGAGATAAGAAAGTGTCCTCCTCATTTTTATATGCCTAAATCCACTCAATAGCAGGTAAATTTCATACAACTGTATTTTAGGCGTTCATATCGATGCGTTTTTAAATGCGTTTTTGACATATAAAATGAATTACATTGTTTTCTGAAAGCATTTAGTTGCAAACAATTACTACTTCAAATTTCTTTGTAATGATTGATTTTCATTCTAAATATATACATATGGATCTCTTTGTTCGACAAGATACCTTTACAAAAGCGACAACTCATAGGCAGAATTGTATGGTCCATTCTGATAATGCGTTCATTTGTTCGAAAAATTGATCATCGCATATCAATGTATTAGTTTTCTATGACATAGATCATTCATAGACATCTATGGATGATTAATGACATAAATCATGGAAATCCCAAACATTGACATCCATCTATGCGCATAATCTGCAGTATGCATTATCTATGTAGAGGCTCAAATCAAATTTTGAATGGGATGTTTTGATAACATATTTGCGATATTCATTAATTTGCTTCCATAATTTGATAAGATGGAGGGAGTTTCAAGAAACAAAAACATCAGATGATGAACCTCTTGTAATGAATATGCCTACATTATTGACAGAAAGAGCGAATAGAATAGGCGAGACAGAATTCTATGAAAATGGTAGCAAATCCATCACTCCTGCAAGTGAAAGATTTTCAAATGACCTGATATGATAGGCAATCAGTCGTCTTGCTGACTAGTCTCTGTCTCATTGTACCAGTGTGTCAGGCATCAGTTTTCATTGTTGTTATAGTCCACGTGTTCTTTTATCTGACATTTCTGTCAAGTGAACATCACAATGCGGTCTTCACACGACTGTCTAATTGTGATTTGACGCCATCATATGAAAAGGAATGTTTGTTGTGAGAGACCACCGTGGATGACAGGTGCGAAATGAAATGCTCAACATCACAAGTGACATTTCTTTACAATCATGTGTTTGTTGATGATTCCAATATCTCCAGCAAACGACAATATTTTTCTTTAAATTCAATTCTACTTGCACAGTGTCCAAAGTGCTGCAAAATGGTACTGAACATATAAACTTCAATTAGGCACCAGACTCGTTCCGAATGATCCTAGTCTAATATCGAATATTTTCAAACACATTTCAAGGAGGTTTTCAATATGTAGATATATTATTCCCGACACGTCGTGTGCCAATGAGCTTTCCTCGGTCAATTCTTCTCTGTGTCTCTCTTAAACTGATTGTGATTACTCTCATGCAAATACAGCACATCAACCATTATGTTCCTCTTTATGGCTCTTGGTCTTCCACCTTCCACGGATTCACGCAGCAATGCTTCAGTTCAAATAGGAGAACAAAATAGAGAAAGAGTATAACAATAAATAACGAAAAATATAAGACTTAACAATGAAATGTGACTTTACAGATATTCCGTTAATGTTACATTTCATTGTTAAATCTCATATTTTTCGTTATTTATTGTTATACTCTTTCTCTATTTTGTTCTCCTCAATCCGCAAGCTTTGAATTTGTTGCAATCGGTTATATTTTCATTTTTTTATAAATATAATGTAGTCATTTGATGCATATATTGGTATTTTTTTATTTAGAATCACCTGCGCCTTAAAAATTCAACCAATTTGACGCCACTTTTCAAATTTTTGTCTTCAATAATATTAATTTTATGGTGTGTAAGCTCCTTAGCCACAGAACTTTGGGTAGATTTTTCCCGGAATTTTTCTTTTAAATTTGACGCGTGCATTTGAGCAAAATTTCCTTGCAGAAAGTCTGGAATTGTTCGTTCAAATTTGACCCCCCTTTTTTTATGAATTTCCCTGGAAATCCTGGAAAATGAATTTTACCCTGGAAATCCTGGAAAACACCTGGAAATTTTCATTCAAATTTGCGCGGATACCCTGCTAATTTTGATGTTTAGAAATTCATGAAGAAATGAATATCTATATTTTCATTCAGTATGCTTTCAAAAAATGCATTATATTTGTCGAACATGACTCATATCAACTTAGAATGACCACGTGAGTTAACTTTACTTTTTACTATTTACACACACTACAAGCTGCATGAACCAGACTATCTGTCTGTGAACAGAAAAGAAAAGAATTTGATGTGTCACGTATTTAATACATTCATTCTCAAATGCCTGTCTGGTGTAATAATAAGTAATTGTGAAATATATTCTTTTATCAAGCGGCAAGTCATTTACAACTACTTTCATTAAACTGATGAGGCAGTCAGTTCAGGGTGTTTCTCTTCCTTTGTTGACTTCATAGTGCCAGTATGAAGTGGTGTCCGTGGCACAGTGGTTGCGTACTTGGACTAGCGATCTCATAGTCCAGAGGTCGAACCCGGAAAGTGTCATTGGAAGTCGGCAGGAAGGGCATCCGGACTACAAAGCACCACAACGCTCCAAACAAAGTCTGACTTAAGTCAGCACCGTCCAAGACCCCAGTAGGGGTAAAAAGTGACGTAAAATCCGTAAAAAAAAAGTATGACTCCATTGATATGGAAAACATGGAAAGTCGTGGAATCTGTATGTAGAAGTGTAGCTGCCTCCAAAGCCCAAAACCCAACCGCTGAGATTCTGCAGTGTATGAAGGCTACTCTAAGTAATAAACTCTTTGATTTAAATTTGAACAGAGTGGGCTATTT
>CAJQUW010014895.1:0-20220 GCA_907163375.1 Prostheceraeus crozeri
ACAAGTTGTTTCAAAAGTAGGCTAACAGTTGATTTTGCCCTAGGAAATCTATGTTGACCGTTCTATTGGCGATTTTACACCTGAATCAGTCGATGGATATCCATGATCAGTCCAACATGAGCCATAGACTTCGAAGTAATTGCTACTATCATTTAGAAGTCTATGCAGTAGCATTCCATTGGCAAAGGAATTTTGAAATCTATCATGGACAAGATATAGCACCAATCTGACATTACGTACATGGATATGTTCAATTAATTTGATTTGAATCAAACACTGTTAGTTTGACTTGAAGTGAATTAAACAAGCTTGAAGCTTATTTGAATTTGCTGCTTCTGTCATGTCAGGTCATCTAAAAGATGATCAGAGAAAATGGATTTTGAAATCCTTTTGGAAAAACAAGAATGCTGAAAAGGTGCGAATGGAATGGAGAAATGCCTTTCACAGCAATCCTCCATCAAGATTTGCTATTTGTCGCATTCGAGATAAATTTGAAAAGACCGGTTCGGTAGAGAATGCACCGAAGTCAGGACGCCCTCGATCAGTTTCAATAACATCAAACGAGGAGCTAGTGGCCCAAACATTTGTTCAAAGTCCGAAGAAGTCAACAAGAAGAGCCTCATTGGAGTTGGACATTTCTCTAAGCTCTACTTGGAGACTGATGAGGAAAGTTGAGTTGAAACCATACCGACCCAGACTGTTGCAGCACCTTCTACCGGATGATGCTGAACGACCCTTGCAGTTTGCTGTGCTCATGTTGTCGGAAATTCGGGAGAACCCAGATTTGCTTGACAAGATATTTTGGTCTGACGAAGCCAGTTTCAAACTATCAGGTCACGTAAATAGACATAACTGTGTCTACTGGTTCCCTGAAAATCCGCACATGGTATCAACAAATGAGCTGAACCAGCCTGGCTTAACCGTCTGGGCCGGTATGTCAAGCAACGGAGTGATTGGGCCAGTATTTTTGAAAGAACTGTGACGGCTGAGGTGTACCTTCAAATGCTCCAATCCTTTGCGATTCCTGAGATGCAGTCATTGAACAACTTCAATGAGCTGTACTTTCAGCAGGATGGTGCACCAGCGCATTTTGCAGTGAGTGTCAGAAGCTATCTGAGTGACACTTTTCCAGGAAAGTGGATCGGGAGATGTGGTAGCATCCTTTGGCCTCCTCGCTCTCCCGATCTAACTCCGATGGACTTTTTCTTTTGGGGCGTTGTAAAGGAGAAAGTGTACGGACGAAAACCTCACACACTTTCTCAACTCGCTCCTACATCACAGAAGATGCCTGTCAAGAGATCAGTGATGACAGGAACTTATGCAGAACTGTGTGCCACAGTGTGGCCGAAAGACTACAAGCATGTGCCGATGTCCATGGTGGACATTTTGAGCATTTGCGTTCGTGACTTTTTGCAACTTTAAGTTGATTAATTTTTTGATATGTTGAATAGGCCTTGGTTATTCATTTGTTCATTTTTTTGTTAGGAAACCAAGCAAACAAAATGGTAGTTGTTTTAATGTTAATACCTTTATTAATTTCAGCCTCCTCTAGGCCATCGTCAGAAGCTTCTGACGATGGTCTAAGAGGAGGCTGGAATTAACAAAGGTGAAGGACATTTGGATGTCAGCTGTTCTTCCTTCTTCGCCTCCCTGTTTTGTGTTGACGACAGCGTCTTCGTGCACCAGGCTGAGGGGCGCGGAGGACATTCGAATGTCAGCTGTTCTTCCTTCTCCGCAGTAACACTGAAACAACTACTATCTTGTTTACATGGTTTCCTAATAATTTTTTTTAATAGATGTTGGATAGTTATTCGACTTCTCATGATCGGTATAGATTCAAATTGGGCTGTAGTGAAATATGTAGGCATGAAAACACTGGAGATCATGAGATATTTTAATATGATTTACGCGATGTCAAAGAGTATTGAATTTTTGCCCCTTACGAATACAAGGCATATTAGCTATCTGTGGCATCGTGAAAAAGATTATTATGACATAGCTTATTAATCTATAGCATTAAGACATAGCTTTTCAAGGCCAATTTCTACTGTTAGCCTACTTTTGAAACACCTTGTATACTTTTTTCGGTCTGTTCCTTCTTGCTGGCGCTTTGCATGAGAACAAAACACGACTGGCTGAACTCTGAAGTGCGGCCGGGGGAAGGGCAATATTCAATGATTCCATGGCCAGAAATCGATTCACTCAACTTCTACGCGTATGGAATAAAGTTATGGGCTTTATATGATTCATAAACCTATTATTGTCTCAATTTACAGCCTTACGTAGGAAGAGTTGGTGATGTTCCGGAAAGAGGTCAAGATCAGCGTGTTGTACTTCAATTGACCGATTTCTACACAGGATCTGGCCGTCACATCTATATGGACAATTTTTTTACAGGCTTACGGCTTGCAAGAAATCTTCTTGGACGTCAAATGACTATGACGGGCACCATTCGTCGTAATAAAACCGAATTACCTTCGGAAATGATGCCTGATTCAACTAGGCAACAATTTACCAGTGTATTCGGATTTCAAGACAAAGCAACAATTGTCTCCTACGTCCCGAAGAAAAATAAAGCAGTCATTCTTCTGTCGACCAACCATCACGACATCGATATTTCAAGTGATGAGTCGAGAAAACCTCAAATCATTCTTGATTACAATAAAGGTAAGTGCGGTGTGGATACACTAGACCAACTGGTGCGAAATTATAATTGCATTCAAAAAAGCAATCGTTGGCCTCTGACTTTGTTCATGAATTTGCTGAACATCTGCTCGCACAACGCACTGGTTTTAATCCTCTACATGCATCCAGAATATGAACAAAGAAGTGGACAAGTTCGAAAACGCTTTCTACTTCAATTGTCAAAGTCTCTTATTGGTTGCAGAGAGGGCAACGCACTTGAGCCGGCAAGGTTGCCAATGAGGCCTATCATCCAACCGGTACCGAAGCAAAGGTGATGCGATCATTGTCCAAGAGAGCGTGACAGAAAATCTAAAAAAAGATGTGTTTTTTGTTAAACGACCGTGTGTGCTGAACACGCTATCATAAAATGTCCACGTTGTTGACTGTAGAAAATTGAATACACCAATTGTTTTTTAGGATCATTCAGAAAACAATCATAAACCTCCATTGTTGTTCGTTACCAAAAATATATTTGGGGTGTGATACACCCCATGGTAAACAACGCTACATTTTTTCAAAAACATTTTCACCGCGAAATGACTTCATACTTAAAAAAGTTTATTACTGTAACTTTTTAGTGATATTCACCTCAAGGATAAACTGGGAGGGCATCATCGGACTTTATCCAGTTAAAGAAATAGAAAAAATGCGACGTCTTGGGGTGTGTAGACACCCCATGGTAAAGAAAGGGTTAAGTTGACTGTTTGGGCAAACCCACCAACGAAACTGCTCTGATGAGTTAGCCCTATATGGTGGTAGTTTCTTCTTTTAGATGAATTCCATCGGTCTCTTAACATTTGAACGTTGATATGTGTCAATAGTGACCCTTGCAATTCACATCGGATTCTTAGACAGCTGTGCAATTTGAATTTTGATGGAAGTCAGTGCATTATCCTATCTTTTATTCACAAACATTACATTAACTGGAAAACTTCAAGGAATTTTTTTCCTTGTTGAATCTGAATTTTGAAAAAAATGACACTAACGCTGACATGGGTCAATGGTGACACATGCCAATAAGTTTATTTCATTGGTTGCTTATCACAATGAATAAGCTTTGCTGTTTGCAACCAGTTTCTATTGTTGATGTGTCAAGGTACTTTGCAACTTTTGACTGCTTTTCATTTTCATGGTTGAATATCAATGGTGTGAATACAATTATTTATTTTAATCAATTGGCGCGACTTTTTAACTGAAGCTCTCATAGCAAAAATTGAAATCCTGGGGGTGATAATTATTTCAAACTTAGTCTTAAACCCGGCGATTATTAGAGGCCCGACGATCAGTAAGATCTCACTTTTAGGAGAATGTGTTACATCTAATTTGCGAAAATTTATGATTTTAAGATTTTCCTTGTAATCCCACCGGCAGGTGCCCTAACAGCCTAGTTGACGAAGCAAATTCTTTTTCTTTATAACACATATGGTTTCCCAGAAGTAATTAATAGTCAGTTAAGTGTATTATCCAAATGTGAGGAAACCCCAGAAGCGAGTGATGTTATCGAATTCTAATTTTTATTGGTTTAGCGAGGCCTTTCATCCACTCTTCAGGCGGGATAGTGTCTTCGCCTAGGACAAACTTCTGATATTCGAATGAAATTCGGCTTTCAACCAGAATGCATCTTCATAAACTAAAAAAAGCTAAATTTTGTGATGATTGCTGTGAGATCGCTTGAGCTTGACGGTTCCGAGAGACCTCAGTATGTGAGTTGAATTTCTTATCAAGATCAGAAAGTCTCTTCGACGGATAGGCTTGCTAAATCGATGCTCATAAAGCATTCAAAACATAGAGTAAGTGATTCAGGTGGTGTAGTAAATCTGTGTTAATTAAGTCCTCAATGTGCATACAGCTTCGATTATATTAAATGAACTTTTCTTGTTACACAGTGCCGTGTATGAGATTTGGAATTTTTCAATATTTTGGGGAGAAATTGACTGATTATGAAAGAAAAAGAGAACAAAGCATAATATTCTAAAAATCCTTCGAGTCACTGAGTACCCTGGAGAAGTTATTCTTTTAGGATCAACTTTGTTGAAAGTGACTATTTATACAAGACTCAGTCTTGTTGATATAAGTACATTCTTGCGCTTTATCATGTCATAGATTACTTGACACTGAAAGAGTAAAGTATCATGATCAAATATAATGATCATAATCGGCTATACACAGAAAAAGGTCCGCAATAGTAGTCAAATAAAAACCAAAACTTATTACAGTAAATCCTTAAGTCACAACCAAGAAAATTGAATTAATCCACATGCATGAAATTGAATTCCTACAGAACACTGTGATTCTAACCTTTTATAGATCAATGCTAAACATTAGTTTTTATTGTCCGCAGATTGCATTCAGCTAATAATTTGGGCAAATTTCTTAATTTAACACTAGAACCGCCAAGAATTTTACATACCTTTAACCGCCAAATGCAGTCAAAATGACTGCAACATAAAAGATAATGAATAGAACCCTGTAATTACCTGACATCCTAAAATTTCTACCGGTTATTATTGGCTCATCATTTATCATGGTAATTGGACATATTATTGCTATACTTACTTTCATAAACAAAGTGGTTTATATGAGTAAACATATATACTGTGTTATGCACTATATTTTCATTTATGCATTAAAACTAATTATTTAGAATTTGCTGCGAAAAAAATATCACTGTTTATTGGATAGTTGACTTTTTGCAAGTAAGTTATTTAATTTTGTCTAATAGCATTTATTTTACTTTTGGAATGATAAATTCATTTATTATTATTTATATTTCCTAAAGAATTGAAAATTATAATAAAAGGCAGCAAAAAAACAAAGTTCTAATTTGTACTGTAATTGGTTTTTTTACAGTAACTGCAAAACTGTCATGGTTTCCAAAAATCATTTGGCACAGTTTATACATGTAACAATGATGATTTTGTTTGCAGAACATGGACCACAGCACCATTTTTTGCATGTACTGCAAACATTCCCACCTTTGTTCTTATGTTTGCTTATTTGGCACTCCTTTCGCTTTAGTGCTGTTCTAGCTGGAGATTCTGAACGGATGCAGGCAAATTGACCTCAAAAGGTTTCAAAATTTGACACATTCTCTCTCCCAAGAAAAGAAGATAATCTCGCCTTGAGATTGATTTTTGGCAAGCAATTTTATATATAATCCATGAATTTAGGGCAACGATGTCCAACAAATTGTAAAATACGTGCATTGGCCATCTGCGTGAGCCGCCTTCGTGGAATACATACGTGTCATGCTATCGAACATGTCAACGCCATGTTTCGTTTTGTTGTAAAAATTGACCGTTTCGGGAAGATTTTTCGGTCCGCCGCCAAAAGTACAAGATTCATGCATCGACGATAGAACGCAGACTGATTTTTCTGATTTTGATTTATACACCGTCAAAGAACATTTCTTGTTAGAGTTCAAGAAGAATCTTGATTCGTAACGCATCATATCCTTTTCCATTTGAGGTAACTTTTCCGGTAATTCGCGGCGATTCTTCCTGATGGTACCAACCATGGTAATCTTTTGTTCTTCCAATGCAGAGGCAAGACTCAAGGACGTAAAGTAATTGTCACATGTGATGTTATATCCCAATTTCTTGTACGGTTTCACCAATTCACAAACGACGTATTCAGACAAAGTAACATTGCTTGGACGACTTTCCTCCTTTCCCAAATACGGTAAGCTGTTCAGGACATATTTTGTTTCGGTATCACACAGAACCCAGAACTTTATGCCGAATTTATCCGGTTTGTTCGGCATATATTGGGTAAATGGGCATCTGCATTTCGATGGCAAGAGCTGTTCATCAATCGTGAGGAATTCTTTAGGGGTGTACATGTCCTGGCTATTGTCAATCATACGTTTCCAAATATCACGTATCAAGCAGAACTTGTCGGATAAAACTCTACTTCGCCGAGAAGTTTTCTCATCAAATCTGAGAAATCCTATAATCTCACGAAAGCGGTTGCGAGACATAGTATTCTGTACTATTGGAATACCCCATTTATCACTCCATAATGCTTCAAGATCAAACTTTGAGGCTGACGTCGCACCACGAATATACATAATTCCAATTACAGCGAGCAGCTCTTCTTTGGAGAAGGACCATTCCGAATCAGGTTTTTGTCGATTGGCTTCAGTTATTGTACATGCATGAATGTGATTCACAATATAGTTATCGAATAGAAGATGAAAGGCGGAAAATACATCGTCTGAGGAGATAGATCGTTTGCAGCGATAAGAAAGTCCGGGTTTAGCTGTGAAGATATTCTTCGAAGAGATCGGTCCTCGTCGCTCACGATTTGTTTCTTGCCACAAAGTACTTTTATCTTTACCCAGATATGGTGGTAATTCGGTTTCTTGTCGGTCTCCGTTATTGTGCCCAGTCGGTCTGATTATTGATTCGTCGTCAATCTCAACATCTTCATTGTCACTAATGGATGAATTTTCACTCTCGATTATAAATTCGTCCATGGTCACCTCTTCGTCATCCGATACTTCTCCATTCAATTGCGTTATCATCTGTAAAGCAGTTTGCGCAGATATTCGTCGACGTCGTGCTGCCATCGTAAGACTTCTACTGTCCTTTTCTGATAGTCAACTTTCTTCTAAAGTGAGCGTATGATGAGAAACTAAACACTTGATCGATATGGTATATCCATGACTTGATCCTGTTCATGTTGATGAATGATGACTCACTGTTTTGTTAGCGTTAAAAATGAGATATCTAAGCTTGAAAGTTGAAGACTAATACTTTACTGATTTGCAGTCAAAATGACTGCAATTGGCGCTTAAAGATATATTGTCGTGTATTTTCAACCATAGATATATTTACTCATGAATTCTAACTTAATTTCATTCCTTGGATATGTGCAATAAATGTCATAGCTTCTGATTATCACAACTAATTCAGTTAAGGCTCTGGCTGTATTCAAAAATTGATTGCAGTCAATTTGACTGCAATGGCGGTTCTAGTGTTAACAGATTCATTCAACTTACTCGAAAAGAGCTGTAACGTAATTTGCTAAATTAAAAAATTCGAAAATTTAGCCGAAATGACTCGAAAATAAGCTTCAATTTTTGTGCATGAAGATTAAATTACAGGGCTGAAATTCCTTTGATAATAATCTAAATTCCTCTCTACTTAGCTTCTGAAAGTTAATTTTTTTCTATTTGATATCTTGTAAGCTTCATACTAATTAAATATCAAAATCTCACGTACCAAATAAAAGTAGCTAGCATGCAAACACAGGAAAAATTTGCAAAAATGTACCTTTTTTAGAATAGGACGAAATTTTTAGGCATCAGGAACATAATCGTCTAAAAACTGGATCTTTTGATATATATAACCTACATTTATGTTCACTGTATGCTGATATTATGTATGCTTTTAGTTGACACTCTGCCTACTACATGCAGTATACTTACTCTTTGATTCAAAATTTCAACGTGTGTTGTCATTGAAAATTTCTCTATCCATGGCCCAAGTTGTCGTGGTCAATTTTCCATCTCTGACAAACATACAAATGCACGTGTTGTCGGCGTGGATTGTCGGTCTTGACACTAGCGCTGATCACATGCTCTCCGAAGGAGAGTAGGCGAGCTTACCAAATCATTGCAGTAAAACAATCAATGATGTCATTATTGTCATTGATGTGACATGACAAATCTCAAGGGTGTGTCATTCACTGTTGAATATCCACCTACCGTAAGTTGATCAATCTAGTTGAAGCTCAGTGGTTGATTTAAGGTGTGTTCATCTTCAGCAGAGACATTTCCTTCAATTCGTTTTCTTCAAATTGTCATGAGTAGACGAATCGCACCACGTCATACATCATTGAGTTGACTCCTCTTTGACTAGACGGAAGATGCCAGCAAATGTTCTTCAACCATCTGTTTTCTTTATCCGACTAGAAGAAGAAAGACGGTCAGAGACTGTTCATCCCACTCATCATATGACATCTGATAAGCACATGTACTACAAGAGATCTCACAAATTCCTTGGAATATTTCAAATGTCAATTGGCGCTTTTTGTTTTATTTTGGAAGGAATCGCAGCATGTGTTGGTAGAGTTGATAATCTCCTTTGGTGTGGTCTTCATGCTGGCTTGTTTTTTTATTTGACTGGATTACTAGGATTTCTCTCATATTACAAAGGAAGTCGGTGTTTCCTTGTTGGTTGCATGGTTATGAGCATGCTTTGTCCTATCATAGCCAGCGTTGAAATAATAGCTTCTTTGTTTGAGATGCAAATGATTCAGAAAAGTGGACTTATCAGTGGAGCGCTGATTTTTCAAAAATTCAAAGAGTGTACTTTTATCATTTGTTGCATCATCGAAATCGTTGTGAGCATTATTCATGCGGCCTACAGCTGCGCAACCTACTGCAAGTGTTGCTGGCCGCCAAGTGCCATTGGTAGCGCTGTACCTTATCCTGACGCAGTTATTTATCAGCAATCAGCTGTTCCCGGAAGACAGTGCAGTGTGCAGGATTCAGCAGATGAACCTGATCAGAGCCATGAGCCTCCAAAGGAAACAGTGACATCTGAAAGCCACGCGGGAAGCGAAACTATCGCGGCAACTTCAAGAAATTGGCCAGTTACATTTGATGATGATTAATGTAAAGTAAATGCATATAGATTGCATATACGTATAACATTAGTTTGGAAAGAGAAGCTGAAAATATAGTTTCACTTCAAGTTAAATTTTGTTCAAGAAAACATGTGTACAGACGTAGACATGTTGTTTGCTGATCTTCATACATGCACTTTTTAATAGACGTATTAGAAAGTCAAACATGGGTAATTAAATTGAAAACTCATATGCATCATGATAAAATACGATGCAAAAGGCGATTGACAAGTTAGCGTTCGTGAAGAATCAAATAAGACATCAGATTATGCATTTCATGCAAACACATCCTCTGGTCCAAAAATTATTCGGTATCGCTTTTATGAGTTGATGCCAGAATTCATATTCTTTAACATTTCATTGATTGGCAAAAATGATACACACACTCTAAGATAAATTTGGGGATAAAGTTACTGAAATTAGTTATTGATCGATCAGCAATGAACACCCTATTAGAGTTTCATCGGGTATTTTCAAACCTGGTAGGCGATAAATGAGAAACAATTCAAAGTGAAGGAATTAGTTATTCGGAATTCATCAATAATAAAACACACATACACCATAATAAAGCTCGTATGTTTAACAATTATCAATGAAACTGGTACCTTTATGATGAAACTTTTTCTAATATTATCATCAAAAATAAACAGCTCCATTCTGTTAAAATGTTAGCAGAGGAACCAAATAGAAAGTATGCACGATTATTTTTTGTTTCAGTCAAGACAACATAGATTGCATGTCTGCTAGTCAATGGGTTCTTTGTTTTTGGTGATGACTCGAGTAGTGGCCTAAAACAATAATGTAACCAGAAAAAATCATTACCCTTCCCATTTGGTTTCCCGATCTCATTATCTAATTAATTTGGAAATTTGTTGCATTGGTGCCTGTTGATAGATGTTACATGTACATATGCGAAGCAAGACAGAAGACTTCGTCCATTCTTTATTGAGATAGCTGACACAACTGACTATGGTTAGGGATGGCAACAAGTCCAATCAAAGCAATTTATTTTTTATGTTGTTTATTGTTAATGCTTATTTCCTGTTACCTTTTTGTCTTTTTTCTCATTACTCCTCATTTGTATATTTATTTATAATACTCGCTCCTTATGGTTAGATTTTTATCAGAACTTCGACTAGTTGCATACCCTGACAGTATTACTTTCTCCTATCATCTTAATTCATTTTAAACTATAGATGGATTTACAGAATCATCATAACACGTTTTAACTGACTGTGATTGCACTCTTTTGATTTTCTTTGTTTACTTAGTTTCTGGATCGTTTGATATTGACTTCTTTTCCAGTTTGTGTAATCCTATCGTCGTGGTTTTGTCTGTTATCTGGTGTGTTATCCATCGTCATTGCAATTGTTTTCGCTAGCTAAATCAATTCTTTTGTCTACAAGTTCAATAAGTCATGCAATCGGAAATGATTTCAATCATACATCATCGCAGTTTTAGTCTTTATGAAAACACGTTTGTGTTAATCAAGTCCATGGTGATTCGAGCTCAATGGTGCAATCAATGAAATCAATGATGATTAGGGCACCTAATGAATAGAAACAAAAGCACTATCTCTTCCGAATAATTTTCTGCTAAAATTGATGTCAATTAACAAATTTATCAAAACGCTGGCAAACATCTCGCGTAGGTACCGATGCTTGCCCAATGTCGTATTAACGAGATAAAAAATACGCAAGCGTCGGAACGCAAAACTTTTGTCAACGCTTTAAACTTTAAACTGCTTGATGTCATTTTTGGCAGTAAATCATAGAGCAAGTATATTAGGTAGAACGGCAACTCAGCATTAATTAATTCCCTAATGTGCATGAAGTTTCTATTTTATTAAAGGAACTCGAGTTGTGACCCAGTAGGACATGTGATATGCAAATTTTTAACAGTTTGGAGAAATTAACACGGAATTGACTGATCATGACAGCATTACAGAAGAAAGAATTGTATTTCACAAGTCCTCCGTGTCATGACAACCTTCGAGAGGTAAAATTAGCAATTTATGGGTTTACTTTAATGCTCAGCCTTATTAATGAAATTGTCAGAAACTACCTGCCATTGAAAGGGCAAAATATAATAACCAAAGACAATGATCATAATAAATTGTAGAAGATGTATGTGGGTCCACAATATCATTCAGATAAGAAATGAAACATAAAATAAGTGAATAATAAAATCACATGCCTTTGAAAATTGAATTAATTGATATAAATATAGTTGAATTTTATTTGCATAGAGTATTGTCATTTTAACCATTCATAACTCAATTTTTTCACAGTGATTTTCATTGACCGGAGAATGCAGTCCGCTAGTCAACAATTTGGACAAGAGTCTTAACTTTACAGATCTATTGATCCGGGTTGAACAAGGCTGTTAACTAGATTTTCTAAGTTAGCAAGCTTGAAATTTCAGCCAAGAAGCAGAATAAGACCGCAACTTTTCTATGAAGATTTGCAATAGTGCGGTGTATGAATTTTCCTTGATAATCAACTTAATTTTCGTTTAATTAAGATACTTGCCAGCAAATCTTCATTATTTTTATATCTAATAAGTTTCATGCAACTTATATATTTAAGCCTGAAGTACCAAATAGCTAGCATATAAACACGAGAATAATTTGTAAATGCTAACTCAATGTAGCAATTTATTCGGAAGAGATTGGTATTCTTTTTTCTATTCTTTCAAGCAGACTTATCATCTTTGAATTTGAACGCCAAAGGAAGCGTTCATGAATTCATCTGGGAGAACCTGTAGCAGGGTTTCTTCTTACAAACTAATTACGCACGGGTCACATGTCAAATGATCGATCTTCCATTTATGAACATACATCTATACTACAAATCGCTGGATTCGAAAATTACACACAAACATATACCAAATTCACTTACAATTTGAAACCTGCATCTGATACGGGATTCTCGAATGTTTAGAGATCTGGTATGGGTTTCATACGAAAGCTCACTTACTTTCTTATGTGATTGGTATGTAGTGGTACGAACTATTATATCAGTGATAGGCTGTTCTACACTGAAATACGAGATATTGGTATGTTTTACATGTATATATGAGGCCCTATGCAAATTCGTCTTCATTTGTATATCTTTGGTATCTATAGCTTTAAGTCACATTATTATATGTATTACATAATTCTTTCAAATAACTTTTGTCAGTAATTTATGTACATGGTTGAGCTCATAGCCATCTATAAGTGTAGCCACTTCCGTGTCAGCTCTTAAAAACGGACGAAGCGCCGAGCTGAATGAAATCTAAGTTCCGCTTTGTTACTCAATAGTCGTTTTGAGCTTTGAGCTTGAACTCCCCCTCCTCAAAACCGATCGAAGCTAAGTTTACTTTTGGGTCTTCATAAAGGAACTGAGTGCTGACACCGGTCGTCCCGGGTACATTCATCGAAATAAAGATAAAATTAAAGAAAGGAGTGACACTTTGGATATTTTATACATTGCAAAATGCAGCAGGGTGTGAAGAAACCCCGTAGCGTCACACTTGATTTAAAGCTTATGCCCCATAGACGGACTGACACTGCAATCTCTTAATGAAATTTTTCGTTAATCTGACACTACTATCTTTACCTGACAGATTGTATTTGCACAAACAAAATGCTCTGCGCATTATCACTGTGGGGTAGAAGGACAGTTGAAAAGTGATTGATACATCCTTGTGCAAATTAATTGAAACAACACTACATTAAGCTATATCCATATCTTTCTTCTTTCATACATCTCGACTTATTCGAATAAGTATCACTCCACTTTCATGAGATTGAATAGTGTAGATATCTTTCATTTTCAAGTAATCATTCAATCCTTCATCACATTGTAAGTGCTTACACCATTTGAATTTAAATTCAAATTTTCATTGAAATTGTCATATTGACTATATTTGGTTGTGTAGAGAGGTTTCTCTTACGTTGATTCTTTACAAACCGGAATCTTTTCTGAACCATTTTCTGTCGACGTTATGGATGTTTCACCAGCGAAACGTATTAAGATCATTACTTTAAAAGAGCACACATCAAAAACGTACCGACAGATTGCTTCAGTTGTTGGCGTGAGTCTTTCTTCTGTCGGTCGCATTCATCCGTCTTCATTGCAAGACTGGTTCAATCTCACCAAAACGGGCGGGTCGTATGTGGCCGTAAACGGAAAACTACGTCCAGAGATGATGCTTATCTATTGCGTGAAAGTGTAAAGGATCCACGGAAGTCGAGTGATGACCTCAACAGAGACTTACAGAGCAAAGGAATTAAAAATCAGCTCCTCTACTGTAAGGCGACGGTATGTTAGCGGTGGTCGAAAAGCGCGTCGTCCTGTCCGAAAGCAGCTTCTGACAAGAAGAATGAAGCAGAAACGTCTTAACTGGGCCAGAAAGTATCGACATTGGACAAAAGAGAATTGGAGGAACGTTCTCTTTAGTGATGAAAGCCATATGTTTGTCAAGGGCAGCGCAGTCAACTGTTCGGAGATCAGATGGTGAGGTTGATACGAGATTCCCATATCTATCAAACGGTTAAGCATCCACAGTATACAATGTTTTGGGGTTGCTTCAGCTACTTCGGTGTTGGGGTTCTGCATCCAGTTGAGGCATGATGCGTTCAAGTCATTATGTCGATGTTTTAAGACGGCTTGGCAATACCTGAGCTGTCGCGGAGATTTCGGAGTGGAACTAGAATTTTACCAGCATGACATGGCTCCGAGTCACACGTTGTCGCCAAAGGTTAAGGATTTCTTCAACAAAACCAGGTTACAGTGCTCGACTGGCCAGGAAATTCGCCGGATCTAAATCCGATAGAAAACCTCTGGTCAATTTGCAAAAGTCGCCTTCGAAAGATGGACTGCTCAACAAAAAGTAAGCTTCATCAAACTGTTATTCAGGTTTGGTACAACGATTCAAAAATTGTATCTGATTGTGAAAACTTGTAGACTCCATGCCAGAGCGTGTTTCCATGGTCTTAAAGAACAGGGGGGGAAAATACTAAGTATTAGGTATGATTTGTTCTTAAATATAGCAATTCAATGATCGGAAAAACGTGTTTTTATTAAATTAAGACTTTGTTTCAATTAATTTGCACAAGGATGTATGCTGCGTTGTTGACCGATTCAACGCTTTCTTAAGTTGATAGATTTATTAGGCAATTTCCAAAACTCATTCAACTCATTAATGCTCAATATAAATTGGCATATTCGGTTTACAATTCATCCAAACAGCACAAGTTGCAGAACGTTATTGGAAGGAATTCATCGCATTCTCATGGACCTGTAATTAAGTCACCGCCATCAATGCGTAACATAGTACCCGTGGTCATTAAAGCTTTGTCACTAAGGAGGAAAAGGATAGCATCGGAGCACTCCTCCTCCTATGCAAATCATCCGAGAGGAATTAGATTAAGCATTGGGCGCGCTTTCTCTGGATATGACCAAACACGTTTACCAAGTTCAGTTAGAACAACAGTCGGATTGAGGCTGTTTACACGGGATGCCCTTCGGACCTAGTTCCAGAGCCATATTCCGTGTCATACAGCATCTACAGCTGCTTTGGATGCACAATGGACGGTATGTTGAGCAAGAGCCATCTCAGCAGGTTGTGTGACGATACATTCACGATAGATCCCGGAGAGTTCCGTTCAATTAAGTCCCGCGACACAATCTACTGAGGAAAGGATGTAAAATGAAGATGTCAGAAAGCTATTCAACAATTAGTATATGAAATACAGTTAAGACAGTTCTTAAATTGGTATCAAATTAATTTGATTGACAATTGGATTTTGGACTATGCAGTTTGGACGAAAGTTAGGATCAGACAGAATCTAACCAATCCAATAATTTTTTAAGAGAGTAAAATAATAAATCATAATTCATTTTTACAGAATTAACAGCATATTTGCACACCAATCAATCCCAAGTTGCATGTACAGTGGAACCTTATAGTTCAATGCATTAAATGCATTTAAGACAGTCCTAAAACTGGTGCTTGATTAATTTAATTGTTCATTGAATTTCGCGCGATGAAACAAAAACGAATATTTGAATTCAATAGCCGCTAAGAGGCTGAAAAGTAATCTCAATTCATTTCTGCGGTAGTGCTTTGAGACCATGACAAACGCATGCCAAATAGGTACATGTACATGCACGAATGCATCTGAGGTTTGATGTACATTGTACTGCATAGCGTATTGTGTTCTAAGCACCAACACATATTTAAATTGTACAAATTTCCCGTTGAAGCAACCCTAAACCATCCGTTAGGGTCTTTTTCTTACATTTATGAATTTCATGGTCATAGTTATGGGAGCAGTAATGTGTAATGATAATAATCACACACAATGAGAGACCGTGCGAAATGCGCAGTGTGGTTCGACTGAATGCAAAGCGTTGTTTCGGTGCAGCGGAGGTTTCGCAAAGAATTTAGCAAAGAGTGACATGACGCGATTCATTCCGGAAATTCGATACGGAGATGGCATAGCTCTCTGATGAGAACAGGAAGCGCAGGTGGAGACATCTACTGGTCGTGCTGGTTGTATCTCTGTCGCTGTCTATGTGCTCTGGAATACATGGTGAATTTTTGCATCGTTAAGCCGACGAATCTCTGGAAATTTTAGATCAGTCTATTCCTTGTGCTCTGGTGATCATCGCTGTGTTCTTCGTTCATTCATATTCTGTGGAGTATTGCTATTATCATCGTTTTTTCGCCGTTGTCCACGTCGATACCAGTGAATTCCATTCAGAGTGTGCAATCTGCCATTCTTGCCTGCTGTTGGTGTCTGTTGCGGAAATTTGACGTCACAGGGTATCAGACATATTATGCACTGGATTTTCATTTATCCGGGTTATGAGGAAGCAATCACAACTCTTGTAGATCGGCTGTCATGGTCTACTGAACTAAGTGTTTGACCAGTGATCTGTTTGGTCAGAGTTCGAGTCCCAACCATTCTGTTTTCTTCGAAACTCTTTGGATTAAACTAACACGTACATTTGCATGGGTTTGATTACTTTTCTTATTTTGTTGGTGATAATAATGCCGAAAACCTTTTCTGATCTTTATGGATTCAAGACGAAGCACAAGAAGCAACTATTAGTCCGGCAGCCACAACGAGTTTCTGCAGGGAACGAGGCCGAAAGTGAGACTTTCACAGAATAATGTACACCCCATGCCTACTACGAATCGGCACGTCTGCCGCCGAGTTTTTAGTGAGTTTCCTCTTCTTGTCAAACAGATCAAAGAAAAACAACATGTACATCCAATGGGCACGCAGATTGCAGTTTTGGCTAAAATGAGATTTTTAGTGTTTTCTCAGATTAAACGAAAAATACTAAGTCTAGAGTCATGATTTTGGCATGGAATGTCCTTCAGGACATTTCCTAAGAGTGCAGTGCTTTTATTATCCATTAATCGGCGATGTATGCAAGAAGGGTTGAATGTGGATAAAGCTATCTCAAAATGTTTGTGTTTTTGCCGACCTTTAGAGGCTCGCAAATAAAATGTGTTTAGCTTAGAGACGGGGTGCATGAACATGAAAGGAAATGACCTGAAGACATTCAATGCCATAAATTTATGACTCTGGCTTAGTACGATTTCCGATTAATCAGAGAAAACATAGACAATTTCATTTTAGCCAAAAACTGTAATCTGCGTCTCATTGGATTTACATGTGTTTTTCTTTGATTCTGTCTGACAAGAAGAGGAGCTCACTAGAACTCGGCAGACGTGCCGATTCGTAGTAGGCATAGGGAGTACATCATTCTGTGAAAGTCTCACTTTCGGCCTCGTTCCCTGCAGAAACTCGTTCTGGCTGCCGGACTATCTGCATTGGTCAACTAAATGTGAACTCAATACAAAAAGAGGAAGATAGACCTCTAAATACTCTGAAGCATGACTACTTAGACAAGCTCAAACTTGATATACTTTGTATTCAAGAAACAAAAATCGATGGAAGCGCGTCGATAACGAACTTCTCCACTCAGGTTACCCCGCACCTTTCGCGAGGGTAAAAGAAAACATGGTGGAATTCTTGTATATGGGCCGTGCAACTTGCAACGTTCAAATCCATGTCCATTGAAAAAGGAAAAGCTTTTGAAGCTATTGAATGTTTGTTTTTACCTGTTGTGCAATCGATTTACGCTTTGTTAGTGGTCAGTTTTTATATCGAAGACCTCTAAAACCTCTCAAACTGCTTAAGAGAAGAATTGGATTTTGTTTTGAACATTAGCCAGCTCCATAAACCAGATATTCTTGTTACTGGGGATTGAATTTATGTGCTCTAGGCACCCAGACTCAACAGCATCAAAATTTGCTGAATGATGTGTGAGATCAATTCACACGTTTGCCAGATCAATGAAACCAACTCGTCCCGATAGTGGATCCTGTTGAAGTAATTCTATTGTAATGAAGACCTTGTATCAGAAGCTGTTGTATCAATGATCCAACGATCCGACCACTGTATGGTTGTCGCAGCCTTAAATTGCACTGTCCAGGTGATTGAGTAAAATATTTTAAATGTCGATCCTTCAAAACATTGACGCCATGAAATTTCCTATCTGACATTCGTGACCTCTGTCCGTATTCACACATCCTCTATTTTTGATTCGATTATGAAATTATGACTTTATTCATTTCTATAATACATTAAATATTAGGATGACATGCCCCTTGATAGTAGATGAATGTGCGCCCCAACGAGTTCCTTGTATACAGGAAAATCGCTTAACGCCAACCGTCCCCGCCAAAGCATCATTGGCTAAATCAAACTCCAAAAATGATAATGTAAAAGTAAAAATAACAGCTAACCTGGAATAACAAAATGTACTGGCAGAAGGTCGAACGCAGATTGAATCGCGAAGAAGCTGCAACTGCGTTTTTCAGGAGAAAATGTAGTTCTGATAAACCGAATGACTTTTATCAACTTTTTGAATCTCATATGCATAGCAGAAAAGTTAGGGATAACACGAAAATCTTGTTGATCAGTGAGAACCAATATATAGTTGATGATGAAAAAGTCATGGACCAGCTTGGGGAACATTTTACTCATCTTGGCAGCAACATTAACAAACAAAACAGCGACAAACAACTTGACGTACTTGATGATGAAAATTGTATGAGTATTGATATCATACGTAGAGATGTTGGGACTATGCTACCATTTGAATTTTCGAAAATAACAGCGAAAGATGTGGAAGATGTCATTAAGAACAAAATTAAATGTGGGAAATCAAATGGGATTGATGGTGTTCCAGCGAGAGCAGTTAAAGCTTCGAGTGTTGAATTCAGCAATGTACTCAGTTTTCTTTTCAACTGCATGATTCAATTATGTGAGTTTCCCACTGCTTTAAAACGTGGGGCATGGACTCCAGTTTTTAAAGGTGGCTCCCGTGTTGATGTAACACGATATCGTCCAGTGACTGTCCTATGTCATCATGCAAAGATTATGGAAACTGTTATGACAAGGCAATTATCGACTCATGTTCTACATATGCTATCGCCATACCAATTTGCCTATATGAAGAACTACAGCACTGAGTCTGCACTATTGTATATGGTTGAATGCTGGAAATCTGCACTAGAGCTACGAGAAAATATCGGCATTATATCTCTCGATCTAACAGCTGCATTTGACAGTATTCCTCATTCATTGATGTTAAGAAAGCTAGAAGCCTATGGATTGTCAACATCGTCGCTATTACTCATGAAATCCTATCTTTCACCAAGAAAGAACCGTGTTCGATTACAGGGAAAAGTGTCGGAAAAATGGTTTCAAACACAACGAGGTATTCCTCAGGGATCTCAGTGGGGACCATTGCTATGGAATATCTATTTTAATGATATTCTTCCATTCATTCGATCTACAGGTGCTGAAGTCATTGCTTATGCAGATGATGTCACAGTTTGGGTAAGGGATGTATCTGCGACAAAGGTGCAAGATCGTCTAAGGGACACTATTCAAGCAATTCTTTGTTGGCTTAAAGACAATGGTCTCACACCAAATCCGCAGAAATTTCAGTGTATGGCTTTGGGACACGATAAAGAGAAGATACAATTCAACGCTCATGACATAACTTTAGAAAGCTTGAAGTGTATTAAACTATTGGGAGTCATAATAGATTCTGAATTCAAGTATGATAACCAAGTGAAAGAAATCTCAAGGAAAGTTGCGTGGAAGTTGTCTGGTATAAATCGCCTTAAGCATTATACTAGCAGCAGAATGAGATGGAGACTTGTTAAGACATATATAGTGCCTCATTTTGACTATGCATCAATTCTCTTCTTGTTTTTATCGGCTTCTCTAAAAAAGAAAATAGATACGATGTTCAATCGGTGTATTCGTGCTGCCGCGAGAGATTACAAAAACCCAGTTTGTGAACTTGTTTCCAAATTTGATGCTCTTAGAATTCCTGTTCGGTGGCACATGGCTCTTTTCCGGCTTATGCAAGCTATCGCTAAAACGAAGACTGAGCTGAATGCAAGTCGTGACAGAGGATCATTCATTTAAAACTTCCAGTTTAGTGTTGGTTATGCACCATTAGTATTCGATGAACTGTTTGTTTTGAGTGAGAATACTCACCACAATGTTTTCGTGCAGCCACGTGTTCGCAGTGTTAAGTTTGGCAAAAATAGTGTTAGAAGTTATGGGACTAGCTTTTGGAACAAAGTGCCTGAGACATTACGACAAGTAAAGTGCAAAAGTCCGTCCATCATTAACTTTTTAAGATCATATTTACAGAAGCAGTCCGGTATTCAGACCTCAATTTACACCGCTTAACTTGCATGACTTTCAATGATTTTCTCTTTTTTTTTCTTCATGTTATCGTTTTTTGTGTGTCTTGTGTGTCACATGCATCCCAGATGTAGTGAAAAATATATAAATCTTGAATCTTGAAT
>CAJQUW010014896.1:0-22332 GCA_907163375.1 Prostheceraeus crozeri
TAGCACTTTGAAGCTCCTAAAAATCTGGTCCCTACAATGTTGGTTTCGATATTCACGACAAGAAAGTGTCAAATTCAAAAAATGTGCAAAAATCACATTTTTGGTCATTTTTTGAAAATTTGCAAACTGTGGAGGTCTCTCTCAGTAGAAGTTCGCTATCCCTGAGTCATTTAAATTTTTGCTTCAATCAAAAGAGGCTGTCCAACATTGTACTTGGCACCTAGAGTTTCAAGGCTCTAGTTCATTAGGAAGTACTATGTAATACAGCTTCAACTAGCGTAAATTGACGAAAAAACTAAAAGAAAGAAAATAGTCAACAAATAGATGGCCACTGTGGGGATAGTAGACCTCGTCCAAATTCACTGAAATTTTGCATGGGAGTTCAAAATATCCATAGACCAAAGACTTGACCGCCCAAATTTTGATTTTCAAAATTTCGATTTTTTTGATCCACCCTAGAGCACAATGCGAGATTGATGAGATTGATTTGTGCATGGAATACTCTCAAGATATGAATAGTGGAAGATTCCAATACATCTACAAAAAGACATCCTACAAGTCAACGCTAATACGATGGTGGGAGCGAATTTCTTCGGAATGCAGGTTAGAGTTGCTCAACGCGATGATTCGTAGTTTTATCAATGGCGCTTGATGTGATTGAAAAAGATGATGCTTGTAGACTAGCTTAGAAATATATACTTTTAGGCATATGCTTCACCTTCGGAAAACATGAATCATCGGAATGTATACCGGTATGTGCTGTAACCATAATTTGATGGATGATAATACATCCATCTATATCAGTGATTCTCAAGGTGGGCGATATCACCCCCGTGCGTGCAATGAAGCGATTCTGGGAGGGCGACAAAGGGGGCGAAGTAAGTGAAAATGAGAAAATTGAGACCATCTCAAAACACAAAGCCTTATCTGTTTTGAACGCGATAAGACCGCGACCATTTAGCAACGAATGAACCAAACAGTCACACAATCGAACTAAATGAAGAATGTTCCCTAAAAAAAAGTTGCAGTTAATGTACACATGCAGTCCGGCTGACTTCCTATCCCGCTGTCTGCTGTCAATGAGTTCCCGTATAAAACGAAAAATGGACATCATGTGTAGTTGTATAACTGACACGTCTCGTCTTTTCGTGTTCTCTGCTTCAACGGAGATGTCCTGAGAGTAACTTTTCAAGGAATTGATTTAATCCGGAAGAAAAGAACAAAGTAGTCACGAGAAATTTTCAATATCAGTATTCAATACAGGTAGTAGTGCTCACCGGTGGATTGCCTATTCACAGCTTGTGTTTTGGATATATAGTGGCCTTATCGGCGAAGAGGTTCGGAAACTTTTGCCTAGCCGTGTCTATGACGCAATACGAAATGTGTTCCTATCTGTTGATGGTACTTACAGCGAGTTTGAACCTCATGACGTCAACTGTATTTTGATCGACTTTGTGATTTTGATCGACAGTGACGGAGTCGCTTTGCTTGATTCTCATTGGCTGTTTCTATTGGCAGGACAATTTGAGTGCAAGCGTCTTAACTATGTCGATTCCTGACAATTCGAATAGATATCTAATTAATATTATGCTTCAATAAGACATTTAAGATCAATTTGCTTCAGTTCCCCCTTTAAGACCCCTTCGCATCGAGAGTTCGGCGACACTTTTAGGGGCAGCCAAAGTACTAATTAGGCCTAATTCATGTCTAGAAGCGATGCAAGCAGCTCGTCTGTGATTGGCTAATAACGGTGTATGGGGGACGCGGAAAAACCCACGCGAGAGTTCATCACGTCGTGCATCTTTCACTTTATGATGAGGTGAAAAAAAAGTTGCAGGGATCTATGTTCACCCTCATTACACTTTGCTCTCAGATGCAGAAATGTTTTTGCGAGTTTTATTGAAAAACTCATTATTTATGAGCAAAGAATGGGAAGGGGTGAGTATCACCATTTCATGAAACCTGAGCGCGGAACACACGATTTCAGAAGAAGAGTTCTCGTTATTCCTTCCATGTGCGAAAGTTAATTGATAACTTGAAATAGCGATATCAGGATCTTTCCGCAATTGATACACCGACCATTCGATGCTGACCCTGTTACTCTAGAGATTAGTCTCCAAGAGCATATAAAATTATAGATTTGAAAAAATGAAATTGAGTTTAAAGCTTACTTCAAAGCCGATAATTACGAGAATTTTTGGTGCAGATTAATCGATCTATATCCGATATTATGGGAAGAAGCAAAAATATGGATTTTCCATCAAACGTACTGCTATGTACAACATGATCAGCAAGGGGGCGATTATTAAATTTTATATAAAAAGTGGGCGATGAGGATAAAGCTTGGACCTATATAATCCATTAGACGTGGTAGCATGTGGCAGGTAGCTTACTTCCACAGTTGACCAGTTGTCGGGAGATCAGTTTTTCATCAAAAGTAAGCTAGAAAAAGCTCCCCAAAGTTTTGGTCGATAATTTCTTAAATTAAAAGTGAAAAATCAGACGACCCTTCGGCGTCCATTGCCTTCAAGGTAACAGAGTTTTTTCTACTTAAGTTTTGATGAGCTTACTTCCATTTACGTTTCATTTTATGAGTGAAAATTTACTTTCCAGATTATTTCTTTTTTACGAAACATAACTTAATAACGATGTTCAAGATATGTAATGTGAGATCACTTTTCCATCTTATCCATGTTGCGGGAATTCAAATTGTTTTTTTAATGGCACGAAGAAATCCTTCATTTTCATAAGTTGAGCAGAATGTTCCATTTTGATCTTTTGTAATATTTTCGAGTCCATTTATGTTTCAATTGGCGTCTTTCTAACGCCATGCTACAGTCTGATGCTTAAATTCTGCTTAGTTCAGTGTCAATACTACCTTGCTTGCCGGAATATACATATGCCGTCTCGTATTCCGCTACTGTGAATGTCAGAGAAAGTATATATCTTTCAGATAGATCCAAAACCTTTGCGATTCACACGCTGTAGTCACGGCATTGCGACATTTTGTGATCACATTTAACCCTTTTTCAACAGCCATATAGTTTAGGCCTATGATGTCTGAGATTAGGTAATTCCTCTGTTTGGGATCATTTGATAAAGTAAGACGAATATGAACAAAACCAAGATTGGTAGTGAATAGGCCCTTTTTATAAGCGGCAGTACAACAAATCGAGGTGGAACTGATTATTCATAATTAGGACAATTAGCAAGTTAGTGAAATTTCGACGGGCACTCACAGATGTGAACTAGGCCTGCTGATGATTCCTGATATTGAATGAAATGGCAGCTATTCAGGTCTTCCCTTTTGTCAACTGATGTGAGATGGATGCAACTCAATATCCAATTATTCTATTTACCACATTTTGATTGCGTCCTTAAACTGAATCTAACTCTCACTTTGGCTGTGTCTATCATTTTCAACGATATTGCGTCATCGTTGAAAATGATGTACAGAAATCATGATTTGGCAAGAGCAGGAAGTTATAGAAGTGGGTTAGAATACGGATGAAGAATAAGTGGCTTGTGCAATGATGGAACAATGGAATGCTTGTTGAATGAATGTACGAATGAATGTACCACAATGGACGAACTCACCCCACTTTACGGCATTTCATTTTGTTCGTGAGTGTTTGAGGCAACAAAATGCAGCAAGAGCGAAGAGAATGGCAGACAACAGGAGTGCAATCAAAATAGCATCAATATAATGTTGTTAATAATGATATAATAATTGCCCAAGGGCCTTGATAGTTGAGGCCTAGTAGTGCGTAAATTTTCAGCGTTCCCCCTGCCCTAAAAGTAGGACGAACGTCTTACTGCCTCCATAGTTCAGGCAATCTACTACGAGCTGCACTTTAACCTGGCTTTTTCAGTATACAAATGTACACAAATGTAAAATGGATTTGAAAGTTTTCTGTTCTTGATTGCTGAATTTGATAGGATTTCTAAATATGCGGATTGTAAATTAGTGTGTTATCATAAAGGTTGCATTTTTATATTTAAAAAGTTAGTCAGTTGGCCTTTACCCATTTCACGACTGCTTAAATCTGCCTTGCAAGTTAGAGTTTCATTCCTTTCAAGATATTTTTATTTCTAGAAACACTAAACATGTCATTTCTGAAATATTTTATCGGCATAGTTTTGAGAAAAGTATTCATTCTACTTGTAAATACTAGGGCATGCTTGATACCTCTATTTCTTATTATGATCCTACTATCTTATTTTAGCTGTTAGCAGTAAATAGCAGCCACCTCGGTGATGCAAAATAAATATATCTCCTTAATAAATAAGACTCTTAAGTGTTTATCAACTTTTCTAATCACATGTCAATTGACCCATTCAGTAGTTTTAGCATAACATGCTCTGAAACCGAAACTATTGGTCGGTGAACTCTGTTTACACAAAATCTTACAGAAAATGACAAAATAGTTAAACTCAATGATCGTCAGCATCTCAGATATCAAATTAGAGGAAAATTATTGGATCAAACATCAACAATGTGTGAACTGACCCATATCGTAGTGCCTAAAAAGCACATGTGCACCACCTGAAATAGATTGAAGAATACATTAGCAACAAGATTCTAATTCATCAACAACAATAAAGTAATGTACCTGCGATTTTAATAATTTTAACAATTCAACATTTTTAATGTAGACTTCACTCAAGTCGAATTTTCTGTGTTAATTCGCACAATTATTTGCGTTCTACAACTGACGCGAGCTCGCGACCTCATAGCATTCTCTTGAATTTCTCATTGCAACATTTTCTCATTTAAATCATTTTCATTAGTAATCTACATACTCTATTTTTTTCTACTCTGACTTGATAGTCAATGAAGCGATTTTAATATCACTGAAAGTGAATGCATTTTTTTGTATTTACGCGCATCTTCAACATTCATTCTTGTAATGCTTGTTATAATGCACATAAGCTAAATTTCGGGAGTTCTGACAGATATACTTGATTTTCCAGTGATTTTTCCATTCGTTCAAAAGCATTTATGCATCACTACTTACAGACTCAATGAAAGTAATTTTCAATTTTCAACAATCCTGTCCAGATACGCCCGAATATTCAATTATTTAAGTATTTCTCTGTTAATGAACATCCAAGTATGTGAAACCTGTATTTTTTAAATTCGAACTTATTGTATCTGTGGTATATTTTCAGAAATCATCATTGAAATGCAGTGCACCCACAGATCTCTCAAATGCGTGTATTACTTATGATGAAAAGTGAAAGGAATTATCATTTTTTGTTCAATAGAATTCAAGAGCATCAAAGGAAATAAAGGACAAATGAAATAAAGGCACCATGAGATGGAGTCATCTCAAGCTCTAAATTTGATCTACACAATGAATTTCAAGCACGGTTCTCCACCATGAAATCAATATTTACCTGCCAACACTTCCCATCATATAATATGAAAGATATATAGACTGTAAGGAGTGTCACGTCGATTTCCTTGAATGTCACAAAGTAATAGTTTTACGCTGTCAGTTTTCCACAAACATTTTCCCATCCTTTTCATTCGACTGTTGTATATCTCACGTATTTCTCTTCTTCTGGTGTTAATAAAATAATAATTCAGTAAACTTTTTACTTTTTTAGATGAATGAGAACCAGGAGAAAGCGAGACATTATTTATGTTAAAAGTATCGATGGCTTAGTCATGCGGCCCTACACTTTCGCTTCCAACTTGTTCATTCATTGACTTTTTCTGATATTTGATAATGAAACGTATTCGCATTGAATATTGAACTACTACTGAACTCGTCACAATGAAAAATGAAGCTGCTGAGTGCGATTGTCTGAATAGCGACAGTATCCCTAAAGAGTGATCCCACACCGATCTGGGTGCATGTGACGGCAGGATGTGTCAGGTCAGAATTGGAACCGACCCGAGGCATGGCAGTTACGGACCTTGATTAGGATGTCATCTATGACAGTCTACATTAGCATTTAACATTTTAATGGAAAAAGAAGTCAAGGTCAATAGGGCATTTATTGCAAGCTTTCGACAAACGTCTTTTTCAATCCTCTTGAAAACTAGGCTAGATCTAGCTCTTTCACTGTCATGAATTTCACAAAATTTCGCAGAAAGTTGAAAAATACCTAAAAACTAAAAGTCATGAAATTTCAATCCAATCCATTTGGTATGAAAGTTTCTACAGCAAAAATGCGCGTGGGGGGCGGATTCCGCCCCCCTTGGTACGAATAGGGTTAACAAACCAAGCAAAAAAGAATAAATCTATTTTTCATTGCTTTTTGCTTGGTTTGTCATTAGTTCCTAGTGGCCGAGATCACGACCAGTTTATGTTTCATTATCCCAAAACTCTAGTTTTCGAATGCTATACGTTCTATTGTTCGTCGAAATTGAATGTTTTCCATATACCCAATCATAATTCAATAAAGTATATGCTGCATCAAAGTTGTCTTCCGACTATTCCTTTTATTTGCTTTTCAAAGATGGCGAGCTCCAGCTCAGCTAAGTACTTCGTTTATATTTTATGGTGAAGAATGTTCTGTCCATCCGTAAGTTATTATCCCATACTAAAGTAAGTGCACTGTAAACAAAATTTTATTTACGATTAACTATAGCTTATTAAAATTATCCATGATATGTCCATGAATTACCGCCAACATTTACTATATCATTGAAAATGAATTACACAGATAGAAAACTGAGAATTTTTGAAATGTATAATCTACAATTGATTCATTACACAAATATGTTTAGATCTTTAGTTCATTTTAAAAGGAGAAATCGTCAATATATTTCGAGCAACCGAAGGTACGGTGATATCTTGTGTCAAGGTCTTCTTGACAATGACTATAGTATTTGAATGGCGGAAATGTAGCAACAAGAGATTTTCTAATTTTAGCAACAATTACTTGACTATATCAGCTAGAAAAGCATACTAATCGATACAAAGATATACCAAAAATATCTTGGTAATGTTTTGGCAATGCCTGATGAATTAACAATTCGATAGGTTGCTATTACTTTAATGCTCAGTCTTATGAATAAGAGCATTTTCTTTAGTATGATCATATCACAAACTAGTAAATTCTGATTCATTTTGATATCCAATGAACTTGATACTACTTATATAGAGGTACCAAATCGCTAGTATATAAACACAGGAATAAATTGCAAGAATTTAGCTTCATAAAAATTGATCAAATATTTATTAGGACCACAGGTACGCAATCTATGAAAAAAGCTGAATCTTTTGGCATAAAAATCTTCACTGTGTGTCGACACGCTACCTTACTATACGTGGTGTGATCCAAAATGTCCCGGACTAACCTACTTGCAGATAACCTGTGATAACGAATACTACTTCAGATGTAAATTTAGGTCTTTAAGGCATGAGAAATATGGTTGCCGAAATTTTTCCGGTCAGTTTTCTATTTTTTCAAAATTTTCAAACATTTTTGTCTGAATTTCAAGATTATCCTATAAATTCTAGCGATTTAGAATTAATATATTTAGATTAACTTGACAGTTAAGCTATCACTAATAACCTGACTAATAATTAACGGAAAAACAAATGTTTTGTTCCAGAAAACAGTTTACTTTTCAATGTATGAGCCGTTAGCATTCGTCACTTTTTGCCAACGAAGTCTCAATTCACAAAAAGCTTTATGAAAAAATTCCGGTGTCAAAGAATCAAAAAACTCAGTAACTGCATCCCGCAGTTCAACTGGCGATTCAAAATGGTGTCCACGAAGATGCTTTTTGAGGAATCTAAACAGATAGAAGTCACTTGGGGCCAAGTCAGGTGAATAAGGAGGATGGCTCAATAGTTGAAATCCGTTTCTCGTTAAGGCATTGGTTGTCTCCTGCGAGGTGTGAATCGGAGCATTGTCATGAAGCAAGTAGAGGGGAATGTTTCGTGGCTTTCTTATTTTCTTCCTCGCTTCAGATAACAGATTGGAATAATATTCGCTATTGATTCTTACTCCTTTATCCGCAAAGTCAACCAGTTGGATTCCCGAAGCGTTCCAAAAGACCGTCAGCATCAACGACCGGCGATGTGATGTTCCGGATCGCATTTTCAAAGGGGCAGACTCGCCTGATTTTCGCCACTCTGCAGATTCTCGCTTACTTTGAGGCAGATACAAACTTAAAGGTGTTTCATCCTCTGTAAGGATGCAGTTCAGAAACTGATCTCCGTGCATTTCGAGGAGATCCAAATTTGACTGTGCCGCCAGAAGTCTGTTCTCCTTCATTTCAGGTGACAGAAACTTCGGTACGAAACGTGATGCCAGTTTGCGATATCCAAGTCTTTCGATGATGTCATGACAGGAGTGATAACTGATTCGCAACTCTCTTGACAACTCACGGATGGTTATCCTTCTGTGTGCTGTAATCACTTCATCGCACTGACTCGATTTCTCTTCCGGAATCTCCTGCGGCCGACCAACAGTTGAAAAATCTTGCTCCACAGATTGTCTTCCGCGTTTAAATTCGCTTATCCAGAAATAAGCAGTAGTTCTCGATGGAGCTTTGCTTACATATGCCAGGCTTAATTCCTTTAGAATGTCACCATTAGCGAAGCCGCGGATCAGGAGGTATCGTATCACACTGCGATATTCGACTGAAGACACGCTTGTCACATCCATCATGAAAACTGATAGAACAAAGAACCATCGTTGACACGGATTTCTTAATGAATGCGTGCTGAATGAACTTCACTGATTGATATCGTAACACATGAAGCAATTAACAAAAGACGTGCAATATTCATGGCAAAGATATCCGTCAAATAAGGTACAAATCAAAATCAATCTAACTATAACAATAAGACAAATCGGATCTCGATCAATTCAGAAAATACAGAAATTCATGTTAAAATGTAAAAATATTTTTTAAAAATAGAAAACTGACCGGAAAAATTTCGGCGACCATATTTCTCATGCCTTAAAGACCTAAATTTACATCTGAAGTAGTATTCGTTATCACAGGTTATCTGCAAGTAGGTTAGTCCGGGACATTTTGGATCACACCACGTATGTCACAAATTCTCGAACGGAATAACAATGTAGATTTCATGTTGTGAGCAGGTAGGCTATATATCCATACATCCACAAGACGCTACTGATAACATCGTCAGTATATACCATCGTGGCCACAAAATTAAGCCCACTTGTGTTTTTTCTGACATATTGTGAAAATGTCATGAAGAATGCTTCTGTTGCGAAAGCTATGCCTCAACAGGCTACCAAATTGTCTGACGCGCTATGATTGTTGAACAGCTGAAGTTGATTCGAATTGTAGATATCTTTGACAGTTTAAAATTCAAATCATAGTGTCAACTGCTGTAGCACGCAACTTCTGACATTTTAGTGAACAATGGGTAAGACGAAGGACGTTTCTCAGTTTGACCGCGGAAAAATCGTCGCTCTGATTGAAGCAGGGCTATCACAGCGTCAGGTGGCATTGGGTCTATCCCGGGGAGCCATAAGAAATGCTTTGCAATTTCCACTCGGACGTCGGAGGAACTGTGGACGATCGAGAGTCTCAACTGAAAGGGTAGATCGCTACTTGAAGATTCAGATCGATAAAGCTTCAACTGTTTCTTCCTTAAATCTGAATAAAACGCTGAGTGACGCAGGAGTTGAACTTAGTGATCGGACTATTCGACGACGACTGAAGAAAGAATTCAAACTTCCCGCCCGTCGACCTTCAAAAAAGCCCATGTTGATTGAGAAGCAGCGTCGAATGAGATTGCACTTTTGGCGTTTTTATAAGGACAAGCCCAAACAATGGTGGAGTCAGGTCATGTTCTCCGATGAAAGTGTCTTGCAACAGGTACGAAATTGTGGATCCAACTACATTCGTCGGCCTTCTGGCAAAAGGTACGATCCGCGATTTACTATAAAAACTGTAAAGTACCCACATTCAGTAATGATTTGGGGTGCTATCAGTGCAGCAGGTCGCGCTAGATTGGTCGTCTGTAAGAAAAGTGAAAGGTTGAATTCGGCCAGATACATCGAAATTCTGAACGAGAAAGTGCTGCCTCATATGACAATCCATCGAACAAGCATATTCCAGCAAGATTCGGCGCCATACCATGTCTCCAAGGCAACAAAGAGATGGTTTTCTGAAAATGAAGTAACTCTGCTGTCACAATGGCCGTCGAACTCCCCTGACCTCAACGTAATTGAGAACTGTTGGTTACACATGAAGACAAAAGTAGCTGCCCATCGCCCCACATCAGAAACGGATCTCATAAACGTCATTAAGACTGTATGGACTCAAGAGATTACCGCAGAATATTGCCAAAAGCTGGTGTTTAGCATGCTTTCTGTAGAGAGAAAATAACGTGTTCTCGGGTTAAGCAAAGCCTTGTTATGAATGAAATGTGAACATTGAGAACATGTCGCATGCATGACAAATTTAGGGGAAATGCTTTTCGATGTTAATAAATATCTTCCTACAGACAAAAGCAAGTCAAAATTTCACGACCTTGCAGATAGTATCGCATGCACTGTTTGCTCTGGTCGCTAAATATTGACTTGCGTTGTCTGTAATAAAGCATTTATAAGTGCGGAAGAATATTTTCCTTAAATGAATTATTAAGAGTTAATATAACTCACTGAGATCACGATATCCTCAATTCTGCAGTGCTGCTCTCCGGCATTCTAGCTTCACGAAAATGTCAGGAATTCGAGAAAGTGTGCTCTCCAGTCCAATTCTTGAAGGATTCCTTCTTCAAAACATTTCTAAAAGATTCTGCGAAATTATATTTTTTTCAGAAATAAGAAATCGACGTTTTTGACATTTGATATTTGAATATTTGTAAGGCAACTCATACTTCAACAACAAGCAAATGGCCTACCTGATACTTATTTGAAATCAACGACTGAAATGGAGACGGAAATGATTGTTTTTGGCATAATGCTCCTCAATAAATCAGCAACTGCATATATCGAGTGCATGGGATCAAAGTAGCGCAGATGGAACAAGGCCCAGAAGTTGCCCTGTAACAGAGGCCACCTTCGAATAGAACCCGTCCTCCAATAGAGCCGCCCGGTGATGGAACCCGTCAAGGAATAGAACCCGCCCTGGAATACAACTCGAATAGAACTCGCTTTCGAATGAAATCCGCCCTCAAATAGAACCCGCCCTCGGATAGAAGCCGTTCTCGAGTAGAAGCCGCCCTCGAATAGTAAGCTGCCCTCAAATAGAACCCACATTCAAATAGAACCGCCCTGTAGAGACGCCAGTCCCTACCGGTCGTTTTCAACCTTGCTATTCATTGCTTCCAACCATTGATTGCTCTATGTTATCATTTGACCGTTATGTTATACAAAAAGCGTCTCACTGAGGAAAGTTGTCCCTGTAAGTTTCGAGTAAATGACAGAATCAGTTGTATCAGTGCATGAAGCATATAGTTCACATTGAATGCAAGTTAAGTAAATAAGTAAGTAAGCAAGTGTACGAGTGCATTTCACTAGAAATGAAAATCAATATTGTTTCATTGGTACAAAGCGATAAGGCGACAAATACATGACATATACAAAGAACATTTACGAAGTGATCTAATCACACTAGGTCACATGCCACGCTCAATTACGCGTAATTCACACGTAAACTACGCGTAATTACACATGACCCTAAACATCCGTGGCAATGCGTGACATTGCTGCAATATCTATCGGCAATCCTGTTGTAAAGACTTTGCGTCTCATGTGTCTGCATGTGTCAGAGGCTAAACAATGTGATAGGACCTCAATTTCATGCTCAGGGAAGACAGAACATGCTTAGCGGTTCATCCGTGGTTTAAGCGGCAACGCAGACAACTGTAAACGACGCGCAAACTATAAACGCTCGCCCGCGCGTATTCATAAACATTCTCCATGTTTAACAGCATCAGATCAAGTGATTTCTGACTGTTAGTGCAGCGCGTGTGTACGCGCGAAGAATAGTGTAATGTCTTTAACCACGGATGTTTGGGGTGCTCTGTAATTACGCATGAATTACGCGTGGCATGTCACCTAGTGCAGTAAGGTTATTTAGGAGACATGATGTGTAAGGGACAAACGATTTACGGGTTTTTTCACTTCTGCAGCAGGGAATTAATAGGAGACCAGCACGCGGGAGTCTTTTCTGGATAGTTCGATTCAAAATGTGAGTTTCTTCGAGTTGTCTGTAGACTATTTTGCTTATCTCTTGCCTTTATATTGATAGTTCTAAAATATCAAATCGTTTATTTCTCAAAAGGGAGAACACGAGCAGGAGATGATATATGATGACTTCTACAAGCAGAATGATGGTAGAGATGATACTCTACATTTACATAAAGCGATGCAATGTACACACGTGGAATGAAAGAAAAAAATGTGTGAAATATAAAGAAATGAAAATTGAGGCACTGGAAGGAGAGGACATTTGCATTTCAACACGAAGTGATATTTGTATGAATTTAATCAAAACGCAAGTCATAAATTGTAAAAACGCAATTGTAGATCTGGAATATTTATTAATGTAAACGGCCTAGTATCAAAGATTTATCAATGGCATCCAAAAACATGCTTCACGCATTAATGCTTCAGCCTAATTGTTAACGAGGTCCGGAACGAAAATTTAATAAAGTGCACATTGGAAACAAATATATACGTATACATTATGCATATATAAAACGTAGTAACCAGCACTTCAATGAATCTTATCTGAAAAGGAGCGCATGATGATATAATTTCAGATGATTTACTGATGCTCCGGACCTCGTAAACTGACTGACTCAAGTGATATAAAGTTTGACTGAAGTCCTTATTGCGATGTTTCATCTTTTATTGCAGTTGATTTGCATTTATGCAGTCATTCGTGTTGTAACAGTGTCTTAGTAATGACGTCAATAATTGATGCTGCCTGGATAAATTTATCTAGCTTCACAATGCTTCCTATATCTATTCTCTGCAACATTTCATGGAAATCTTGCTTCATGATGACAATAATGCATGATTTTGCAAGGCTTTCTATGTCCACAGATTAATTAGTTCCACGATGCAGGTAATTATTTTATTTTTCACCGTGCGTATAATGTAGATATCATGTCACTTTATTTTACCCATAGAAATTAACAATACCATAGAAAGTCATAGTATTATTATCTACTTCTATGATTTTACCTGTAAAGCAAATTACTGCACGGGCGTGAAGTAATATTTTCATTATTGCACTGGTTGAATTATAGATTTCTATATAGATATATGCGATTGAATTATATAAAACCCGATTATTATTTCAGCTTAAAAGGTGAATGAGATCATCTTCGTGATATCATTAGCAATTAAAATTCAAATAATTCAAATTGTAACTCATCAAATACCGTAGAATTAGATTAGTCATAATGGTCATGATATCGGTGAAAAATGCCCTCGCCCTTTGGGCTCGTGCATAGATATGTTGACCTCGAAGAAAGCAATAATAGTTATTTACACAACAAGTGCAAAGTATCCAGCTTTATTGCATTTTTTGAGATCAACATGTCTATGCACGAGCCCGAAGGGCGAGGGCATAGTTTGTTGATCGAGAAAAATGCAATTAAGCTGGATATCTTTGCACGAGTTCTGTAAGTAACTTTATATTTCACAGAACTACCAGAATCTATGATCATGATCCTTAACATGATGTGAAAATCAAACCAAAGCAATTTTGAAATCAGATAGCCTTCTTCTCTGTCCATTGTACATGCAGATTTATCTCATCAACAACTAGTCATCAACAAACAGTCAAGCCAATCGGTTGGTTCAGGCTACAGGTCGCAGCGTCAATCAATGGTAACTGATTTTTTGAGCATCGATGGATACTAGGTAGCTTTCCTGTATGTTCTATACTGGACATTCAAATGTCAACAGTTTGGTCGCAATCTCGCCTTGAAAATCGGCCAAATCTACGTTTGGGAGCGTCTGTAGGCGACAGTGTTTACGTCATCATCATGGGACACATGACAATTGAAAATTCTGCAAATTTAACATGTTTTCATCGTACAGTTTTCTCAAATTCAACTCCAACTCTGAGAAAGCATCTATTGAAAAAAAACAATGACTTTTCCTTTCGATGAGCCTGACAAGAGCCTTTCGACAAGAGTTTTGAGAAATTTCTAATTCTTAAACTAGGAGTACAAAGCTTTAGTGAATGTCTCGACCTCATGAGAAGATCTAACGCTTCATCTGAATACCAATTCGAGCAGAGGCGAAGAAAGATTTTTGAGGGTCAAAATCGCGCCAAATTGTGCACAGTTATTCACGCTTAGGAAGGAATATGGGGTCTAACATTTTCTGACAGTCAATTTAAGGGCAAAATGAAAAAAACTGTCGATCCGTTCATATCAATTTCAACATGGGATTTTCACTGCAGCTCTTCAAAGATAAAACATGGATCTTGGCCCTTTTTCAACTGTCGCCAACAGAGTTTGCAGTCTACGACACTCAAACCAGGATCATACAAAAGTGTATTGTTGAATTTCAGTGATTTGCCCATTGGCCCATTATTTTTAAAATTCGAATTGCCTTTATGTTGTTGCTACTGAAATATTCATTCCATTATTGAGCATCCCTGAGTAAGCATGTCAGTAGAAGATTTGTGTCCTCGAACTGGCACTGCAAGTCGTTTTTTAACCATTTT
This sequence comes from Prostheceraeus crozeri, assembly GCA_907163375.1. Taxonomy (NCBI): domain Eukaryota; kingdom Metazoa; phylum Platyhelminthes; order Polycladida; family Euryleptidae; genus Prostheceraeus; species Prostheceraeus crozeri. The sequence goes on from CAJQUW010014896.1 coordinate 14,645, forward strand.
CACCGAGGAGGAGATCGAAGAGCTAAAAACATTAAATATACCAAAGTCAACAATGGAGAAAGAAGCCTGGGCAATGAACCTGTTGAGATCTTGGTTAAAGCATAGGAACAGTCAAGGAATTGTTAAAGGTTTGCATGTATTTAAAACACCAGAAGAAATGACAAAGGATGAATTGAATTTGATGTTGAGTTACTTCATTCTTGAAGTTAGAACGGTAAATGGAGGCAAATACAAAAGCGGAACATTGAAGCTGCTCATTTCAATGATTCAGTATTATTATAACAGAGTGCATGCTAAAGGATGGTCCATATACAAAGACTCGGAATTTCAAAAGACGCGCAACAATTTGGATCTGGCTATGAAAGTTAGTCGCGCTGAAGGCATCGATCGCAAGACACGTAGAGCAGCATCTATAAGTGAGGAGATGGAGGACGAACTTTGAAACAAAATCTATTAGGCGATGATTCTCCTACAAAACTGGTTGAAATATTGTTATTTTTAAATGGCAAGAACTTTGCCTTGCGTAGTAGAGATGAGCATAGAAGAATGACGATAAGCAGCATCGAAAAGCATTTTGATCGAGAAGGGCAACGTTATTATCTTGAGTACTGCGAAGACATTTCCAAAACAAGCAAAGGTGGTTTGCATGATCGTCGCGCTGAACCAAGGGAATCAAGAGCGTATGACAATATGATCAATAGAGAACGCTGTATTGTTGCGTTATACGACAAATACATGAGTCATCGCCCAGAAAATGTTGATGCATTTTACTTGACACCGATTCAAGAACCCAAAACAAAGATATGGTACAAACGATCTCCAATGGGTGTGAACAGTTTGTCAAAGGTGGTCAAAAATCTCTTTGATAGAGCGGGAATTGAAGGTTTTTCACTAGCCATAGTTTAAAACGAACAACGCGAACAGTTTTGTGCGACGAAGGATTTGGGCAAGATGTAGTGACTAAGAAGACAGGACATTTGTCAAAAAGCGAGCTTGACTATTTGGACTTAAATGCCAAAAAACAGCAAAAAATGAGCGATGCGATAAACTTCTGCCAATTGAGTTCAGCTTCTTCCACCTCTCAGAAGATCTGTGTGGCAAATGAAGGAGTTGATGCTACTGTGAAATTAGCAAACAGCACTCAATCAGCGACAGCCATTGGTGAAAAACCAACTTGCATCATTCAAAAGAACGGAGCAACGGTTTCTATCTTTGTTTGACTTTATCTGCAGTGTATAATCTTGATATGTACTTTTGTTGTTGATAGTTGTTATATAAATTGATTGCACTAGTGCAATCAATTTGATTCTATGCATAATTCAATAGAAATTGGAATACATCAATTAGTTTTTACTGCACGGCAATAATACATGGGGTAGATAGACATAGCATGCTGCAAATAACTATTCCTGGTTGGAAAATGTCAACCTGGTGCAGACATCTATGAAAAAGTCATGCATTATAACAGATAATGCATAGATTTCTTCGGTCATTATTTGTCATAATAACCTCGAGCCTTCGGCTCTCGGTAATTATAGCAATAATGACCTCAAATCTCTGCATTATCTATTACATAGTAAGAGGCGTGAATTGTGACCTGATATTGTTATACATCGAGCATTCACAGATACAGTGGTACGGTATACAGTTTCTATTGTTCCATCTTTGCAGAAGCTACATATCAGAAGCAGAAGCTACATTGCAGAAGCTACATTGCAGAAGCTACACTGTCTTCGTATTCTAATCGATTTCTGTAAGTTCCCGTTTTTAAAGCTAAATCATGATTTCCGCACATCATTTTCAGCAATGGTCGGATATCTTCCTGTCTTAAGTTAAGGGCTAAATAATGCTTAATAGTGCAATCAAATTGAGCTGATTCTAGATAGTTAGTTTCTGTACGATTTCCTTTAGCTGCATCTATCCATTCAGCTCTGAAATGTTCTACCAATCTGGCTGTAACAAAGCTCTTGTATTCCTTTATATTGACATTTGAGCTTGCTGCATTTTCCCATAAATATATCAGGTTCAGCTGCTGAAGTAGCTTTTCTAATCTCAAACACTATGTATATGAGTATCGCGTATTATTCAGGTTGTTCAAAATGTGATTAAAGCAGATTTTCATGATGTTGTTAATGCTAGAATTAATTTTGATCCAAAGGTTGATCGCAGGTTATCAAAATAAGATTCGAAAGGAATTATACCAAATTATCCGATTAAACAGTAATGTACTGTAGTAGCTGACAAATGATAGAAGCGTTTGTAAAATTGACACTGTACTTTGTTTAATTCATATAATCAATTATAAAAGAAAAATTCTCCACCACATCGCATCTTTGACAGCTTTGGCATTTCAAAAGTACTTTTCACTGGGATTTTTACCATTGGGATCTGAAAATTCTTTCAATTTTATAGCCGTTAAATAAGCGGATTGATTTCCTTTTTTGGTATATGAAAGTAAATGCCTCTCAGTATTATTCGAGATCCAAAATCCTAGGTATTTATATTCCTTTACTATTTCGATTTGCTTAATTTGATCATTTAAATTGACATTGATATATTTATTTTCATATGCATCATTTTGTATCATATTTATCAATAAAATATCATATGTATATATCATGCTCTGCACCATTGTTGCACTGACATTGTCGTTGCTTGCTTCCATAAATGATTTTGTGGGCACGTTTGTCCAGGGATTGCACTTTACAGGACAGACTTTTACCAGATCAAGAAATACTGGGCAAACATGCTCTAGCGTGGAACGGACAAAGACTGTGTATAACATGTGAAGTTCATCACTGTCTAAATAAGGCCAGAGTTGACGCAAAACATAAAAACGATTGTTTGACTTCATAACAAAACTATTAAGGTGACTTTCACAACTCAAATATTTCGTTATTGTAATAGCTCCAACGGTCTCGATTGGAAAATTCCCTTCGTAATTGAAATCAACATGATTGTTGCTAGGGCGAAATAATAAATTTGACATATTAAGTGATAAATAATTGCTGTCGCACCAAAATTTTATGTTTTCAATTTCAGCATTCAAGTTATATGTAAGTAACAGTTTAATCAGAAATGATTGACAAAACTAATGTCAGATCGTCTGCATATTTAACAACTTGTCTGAACGATAAAATAAAGTGTAGGTTTCTAAAAAAAACATTGAAAATGTATGGTGCTAGCACTGTTCCCTTGGGAATACAAGATCATGCACAAAAAAACGTCAGAAAATTGGTCATGAAGTTTTACACGAGCAAAACGGTCGGCGAGATAATTTTTGAAAAGTATGACAAAACCATCCAGTTCTGGTATTCCTTTACTCAAGAGTTTTCTCAGTAAAAAGATGTGATCTAGATGATCAAAGGTTTTTGTGGATCAAGTGCTACAAGAAGAAATTCAGAATGTTCAATGCTATCGTAGCTCTCGAACAAATGATTCATTATGGAGATGAGAGCAGTAGTTGTGGAGCAAGACTTGCGGAAACTATGTTGATCTGTTTCGTACATTGCTTCAAAAGTTGCTCAAACAGAACTTTTCAAATACTTTTGAAGGCAAAATACTTTGTGAAATCGGTCTTAGTCCTGTCAACTGAACAGGCTTTTCTTTTGGGATAGGACTTGTTGCCAATTTTTTCCACTCAAACGGGATGTTTCTTTGATCAATGCACGATTGAAATATGTCAGTTAGAGGAATAATTATTGATGAGGCAAAATGCTTGTATAAAAACACAGAAATATTTGGATGTTCAGAAAATTTTTGTGCGTCTTAATGGTTATGTACTCAGTAAGGTTTTGGAGGTCTCTTCTGGTGTCCCACAGGGGTCAGTCCTGTCACCTTATCCCTTTTTCTGCCTGGGTCGACACGCTACATACGATGTCAGTGGAAAATCTAGTAATAAAGTATGCTGATGACATCTTCATATTAGCTCCCTACAGCAATAAAACCTTGGTGATAACATCTATTGACTCAGAAGTTCAAGAAGAATGAATACAGCGTCTAGCGCTGCGAGCCCTGAGAGATCATCAGCAGTTAACCGAGTATCAACGGTGTTTCGGCCGTTTAATAACTGGACACCTCCAGTCGGCCGGCCAGTACTGTCTGATGGCGAATCAAGCAGCACCTCTCTCAGTGCTCAAAAATGTTTGCAAAATCCATGCTGATCCGACTTCAGCCGCTTGACGGCAATTCTTCACGACTTCGGTCATTCTCCTTCCGGTCAGCCCTATGCGCATAAGCCACTTCCTCAAAGACCAAACACTGAAACCAAGACAACCGACTTCAACAGGGAATATTTCCGTTCTCCAACCTCGATCCTCACATTCACTTTTCAACTCTGCATACCGTAGCTGCTTTCTCTCATGTGCCTCCTGCATCCTCGTCTCCCATGGCACTGTCAACTCCATCATTATCACAGCGTGAGCTTCTCTGTTGACCATCACCAAATCTGGCCTCAAACTGGTGGTCACCACATCAGCTGGCATCGTAGCATTTCCTTCATCGCTTCTGATCTCCCATACACCACGCTCCAACTCACTCAGTTTCACACCTTGCCGTTTCTTCACTCTCCCCTCACCTTCTCTAACAAACTCGATTGACCTAGCGATTGTTCTCGTACTTCGATGTCCTTTTACTGCTTCCTCACCAGCATTCTTCAGAACCGCAAGGACCTGATTGTGACGCCAAGTATAGGCACGCAGCAGCCCACAACACGTCGACAGCATGTGTTCGAGAGATCCTCTACCGCTCTTGCACACATTACACCCATCCAGATGACTAACCTTCCATCTCTTCAAATTAACCGGCGTCGGGCACGTGTCATACGTACTTGAAATCAAGAATTTGATCTGACCGGCAGATGTTCGCAACAAGTCTTCCCACGACACAACCCGCTGTTCAACTTCTCCCCAATTCATCCATCTCCCCTGCACTCCCTGCTGAGACGCCTTGCAGAGTCTCAACTCATCCTCCTCTTGTCGAACACTCTCAAGAACGATCTCTCTTTTGTCCTTCACGCCAACTTTACTGTACCACCTCCGTCGTGAACCTGGATATCCAATTCCTTGCCTCCCCTGTTGCACCGCACCTTGCACCTCCTTCCATTTCGCCTCTGCAATTGCTTTGTCAGTAGCTTCTTCGGCTCTCCACTTGCTGCCAGTCTGCACCACCGGACGCGACAACGCAACCGCACCATCACGAGAGTTCCTGAGCATCAAAGCCTTGCGCACTTTCCCGATCTTGAATTCTTCCACAACAGATGACATGGGAAGCTTCAACTTGTTCGATTTGCAATACAGAGCGACATCAGTTACCATTCTTGGCACATCACCCAAACCACTTTCGATAGAACCTGCTCATACACTGCTGCAACTTCTCAACTCTGGAGATAGTCACATTATACACAGTCAGCTGCCATATAATCCTCGGCATGATCCCATATTGAGAGCACCAGACCTTAGCACTCCCTGGTAACTGAGTCTCATCTATCATTTCAGCCATTTCTTTCCTTGTTCAAAAATCTTCACACCTCTTCGTCTGTCCGTGAGACCTCGCTCGTACCACCTTCCCAGGCTCTTAACCCCTTGTTCAATCACCGTTGGTATTGTCTCTCCTCCCACACAGACTTTGGCATTCACTTCCTTCCCTTTCCGCAGTGACAGGCTCCTGCTCTTCTTTGCCTTGAATCGCATTCCTGTCCATTCTATGACACCCCTCTAAAAGCTTCATTCCCTCCACCACCTGCTGCCGATTCCCTGACACAATAGTGATATCGTCCATGAACGCGCGCAAAGATGGTGTGCGCACTCCTGGCTGTAGCTCGACACCCTCAATACGGTGGCCAACTGCCCGTGTGACTACCTCCATTCCCAAGACAAACAACAGCGGAGAAACTGGACACCCCATGGGAATACCAATCTCCAAAGGTTGCCACCTGGTAGTGTATTCCCTGGTAGTGAACCGCATCTTGAATTGGTCATAATACTTTCCAAGAAGCATAATGACATCCACCGGAATCCAGAAAACTCCAAAGCAAACTGCAAAAACCGATGAGGGACCGATCCATATGCATTGGCCAAATCCAGCCACACGACGTCCAAGTTCTTCTTCTCTTTCTTGTGTTGCTGTATGCACTCCCAAATCATGTGCGAATGCTCCAAGCATCCTGGAAACCCGGGCACTCCTGCCTTCTGCACTGAAATGTCTATCAGGCCATTGTCCAACACGAAGCCTGTTAACCGCTTGCATAGTACACTCATGAAGATCTTGCCGTCAACGTTCAAACAGAGATATGGGTCTGAACTGTCCAATTCCTTGTGCATGACTTTCCTTGGGAATGTATACGCCCTCTGCGACACACCAGCTCTCCGGTACGATACGTTTCCTCCATAATACTCGTAAAATTAACCAAAGCACCTTGCAAACTCTTGGGCAATACTTGAACAACTTGTATGAGAGACCGTTCTGTCCTGCAGCACTCCCTGCTCTTGCTTTCTTCACAACTGCATGCACCTCCGATAGTCGCAATTCACCCATATTGAATGACTTTCTTGGTTCCTCGGGTCTTACTAGGCCATCAATCCTGCTCATCTCTTCTTCTCTCCTCTCGTCAGAATAGGTTTTGCGCAAGTGCGCCTCCAATTCATTCTGGGAGACTTCGAGATGGCCTGAGGCTCCGTTGTCAAAAAGCTTCTTCACGAAACTATATGGATTGCCATAAAATAGCTTCCGCTGCTTTTCTCTTCGACGCCGTTTCTTTAGAAGATACTCAGCTCTTCTCAACTCCTGGTGCCGTTTCTTCAGCTCTGCGTATAGCATCCCAATTCCTTCTCTCTCCACTTCGGAACAAACTTTCCAGCGCCTCCTCAACTGCTTCTTCTCACTCCTCACCTTCACAATTTCCTTCTGGCGTCTGGTCAATTCCATGCACTGAACATTCCTCTCTCTGCCCACTTTCTTTTCGCCAAACTTCTCGACGCACCAATCGTAGCACACCACCTGAAATCTCTCGAGTCTCTTTTCAGCATCCCCTGCAGCTAGCTCCCAACTCCAAGAATGACCCCAATTCCCTATCTAACACAGACCATTCACCACTATTAGCAGCAGGCCACAAAACTTGACACATTCTCTCTTGCTCTCCACTTGCAGCAGAATGGGTTCTTCAGCTCTATGGTTGTCAACCAGGCTTGAGCCCCCACCCTGTCCTCACTTGGAACAAATCCAACGCAGTTCTGTTGCACCCTCTGACCGCATTTCGATCTTGCTTTGTGTACCGCCACCCCTCGCTTCCCTTTAAATCCACCACCACACACTTCACAAAACTTGGTTTCTGTTTCTGTAAGTCGCCAACCAGCTCTTTCGGTATCCATTAGATACATAATACATATCCGACGCGACTCAACGTGGAAAAGCTGTTGCAGCGGTGTGAGTAGCCTTGTAATCAAGTGGGCACACACTCACCACTAGGAGTAAACACCCCTCCCACTGTCCACCTTCAGCCCTGGCGCTCTCATACTACGTATGCCCTAAAGAGAGCTTAAAAACCGGGTAACTCTGACAGGTCGGTTTTTTGCTTGTCTGTAATCCCCCGGAGTTTCCCTTCTCCGGACCTCAGTCTCTCCTAAGAGAAGTCACCACCAAACTATTTCGCTGGTTCGCCAACTAGTCTCTCCTAGTCGTCAAATAAAGAT
>CAJQUW010014897.1:0-70000 GCA_907163375.1 Prostheceraeus crozeri
ACTTGAAGCCGTTTATTCAACTGAAAATGCTGGAAAGGCTGTAGTAATAGAAAGATTTAATAGATCATTAAACAGTAAATTATTCAAGACAATTACAGAACAAGGTAATCAGAAATGGTTGAAGATACTACCAGGAATTGTAGATCAGTACAATAATAAAGTTCATTCAGGTATTGAAGAAACTCCAAAGAAGGCTTCTGGCGATCCTGATTTAATACGAAAGAAAATATTCGAAAATAATTATTCGAATGAGAGTAATCCGAATTTAAAGAAACGTAAGCCGAAATTTAAGATTGAAGATAGAGCAAGGATATTTAAGTATAAGAATAAATTTGAAAAAGTTTTGTAGGCTATTGGACTAAAGAGATATTTGAAGTTTGTAAAATAAATCAAACTTATCCGATTACTTATGAAATTAGAGATTTAGATGATCAGGAAATCACTTGCAGATTTGATGAAAACGATTTGCAAAGAAGTGATTTTTAGGTTTTGGAACTAACGTTTCGAGAATTAAATTCCCTTATTCAATTCTAACATAATATCAAGAAAAGCTACTCCTTTTTGTAATCTATACAAAAATTGTAAACATAATTGACCACGACAAGTAGTTCCCGGTGTTTGAATTTGAAACGCATTATATGTTCACGTTCCAAGTAATTCTTTTACTTCATTTGTAGGTGGAAGTCCGTATGAAACAAAATAGTAATTATCTCCATTTTTATTAAAGATAGCTGCTGACCAATGTACTCCTTTTTGATCTGATGTGTGAAGATTTGTTGTGAAGTTCACTTGAGATACATTTTTGATCAATTGTAATTCGTCTCTCATCAATATGTAAAAATTCTTTATTCCCAATTGATTAGCAATATTCTTAAGATCAAAATTCGTAGTTGTTTGTTTACCGTATTGTTTTAGAAACTCTTTTATGTTTTTCTTTTTTAATGGAATAATTTTCTTATAGGGACCCCTAGGAGTCAGAAAGGGGGGAGGGATTAATTTTAAAAAACTGTCTCATAATGATGACTTTCCTTACCACTTATTCGATTTTGAAATGATTTAATTTAATCTAAATTAAGAAGCTGCAATCTAAATCTCCGCAACCTCTAATCTCATCTCTTTTTCCTCTCTACAGATATGGCTAAGATGAAGAATTGGGAAACAGCCGCTAGGCGGAGATTTAATGCTGAATTTCCGGCCCTACCTTCACGCCCATCTACCTACGCTGAAGGTGCGACTCCTTTCTCGGGCATCGTAATCGCCCCACCTCCACCGCCTGCTCCGCTCCCTGCATCCGTCCCTGCTCCCCGTCACCACGTCCCTCCAACACCGAAGCCGAGGACCCTTTCAACCTCGGCTCGGGTCCCACTCCTGCCTCCTCCTCGACCATCGGTGTTGCAGGAAATCAATTCATTAGATGGCAAGTAACCGTGATTTGGAAAAGTGGGATACGACTTCAAACTTGAAATTATGATCATGTTAGTAATCTCTTTTCCTTTTTCTCAACAGATCTGGCGGCCTACCTCCTGGACGGTGACGTTTTCTCCCGCTCCATCGTCATCCCAGCATCGCCACCACTACCTGCAGCAGTAGCCGAACTCCCTCTCCTCTCCGTTCAGTCGGTGGAGAGATTGCTGGAGGAGCAGGAGTTGGAGATAGTGGGAGAGGAGATCGCAATCGAGGAGGAAGGTGTCAGGGAGAGAGAAGGACTTATGACTCGACAGCTGAGGTGTGCAGACTGTGGGCAGGTCTTCGCGAAGCCATTCTGTCTTCGACGACATCGACATTCTCGCTGCCTAAAAGCCAAAGGAGATCTGGGGAAGGCGCGCCGACCGATCCCTCAACGACCCAAGTGTAAAGGTTGTGCACGCACGTTCTACAACAGCACCAACTTGCGAGTCCACATCGAAGGCAGTTCCTGTGGCAGTGTGAGGCAACCACCGAAAACAACAGGTAGGAAGCATCCTTCATCGCACGTCGGCTTTTCCTGTTCTTCGTGTCGGAAGACCTTTCCCACAGAGTTTGTTCTTTCTTCGCACACACTCTGTCACACTCATTCCACTGAGCTTTACACTGACAACGTCACTCTAAGGCCGAGCAAGTTTTCCCTTGAGAGGCTCGTTCCCGACTATGATTTACAATGCTCTGAACCTGTAGAAGATATTCATCCTTTCTTGATGAATAATATAGGTTTAATTCATCAAATGTTGACGAGCTTTGATAGATTTTTGCTCAAAGGCATGTTCTATCTCAGTGCTCGTTTCAATAAGGTAGACAGTAGCACGGGAGAAGTAGAGTCCACTGTGACCATTAGGATAGCCTCCTGTGCTGCTGATCTCATAGGTGATGTAAACGAATGGATAGAAAGACATGCGACCTATCTCGTCAGCAACTTAAATAAATTTAGTGAAAGAGATAGCGGTCTGGGTTTTGATGGGATAGAGAAAGTAGACATTAAAATCAAACTTTTGGATAATTTGCAAGGGAACGGTTGTGTCACCCTACCCAAAGCACTGGCTAGCAAAGAGGCTATCATTAATGTAGAGAGTGTCAGTCCCAGTGTTTCAAGTATGCCGTCCTCTCCATTCTTCACTATAATGATATAGATAGGGATCGTCAAAGAGTCACTAAATATCGTGAATGGGAGGATGAACTTAAGTTTGATGGGTTAGATGTCAACACATTAGATTTTAAAGACATTGCCCAATTTGAAAAATTGAATGACATTAAGATCGTCGTCCATCTCTGGGAAAAAGGTCTGAAGGACGTTAGGTATAACAAACGCCAAAGTAACTTCGACCGTGTTGTCAATCTTCTCCTAGTCTATAGCGACAACCACCCACAATGGCATTATTGTGGCATTCCTAAAATTTCAAAGTTATACCATCATCAAGCAACCTATAGGGATAATTTTTATTACTGTGATCGCTGCACACGACGTTTCACATCTAAACCATATTTTGAACAGCATTACGAGTGGTGCTCTCGGGGTAAACTTCAAATGGAAGTCATGCCCAAAGATAAATTTTATAGGTATGAGGAAAACGGCAATGAGCTCAGTCCCATATGCACCATCTATGCGGACATTGAATGTTACATTGAACAAGAAGACCTAAGTGATGAGCCAGCAGCCATTGCCTGTTATGAAGTTTGGCATCCATATTATAGGAACCAAAATAAAATGCATGTGTGGCAAGGCGAGGAGTGCGTTGAACACTTCCTCAACTTTTTAGATAGGAAAGCCCGTTTAATCAACGGTATGACACGGAGCTGACTAGTAAACCCATGTGCTTCACAGAAGCCGATAAAATGAAATTTGATAGGACCACGGAATGTCCCCACTGCTGTTCATCCTTTGATGATCAACAGCATAAGAAAGTGAGGGACCATTGCCATCTCAGTGGTAAATTTAGGTCTGCCTTATGCAGTAAATGTAACATGAAACTTAGACTCAAACGTCGAACGCTCCCCGTCATCTTCCACAACTTTAAATGTTATGATGCTCACATCATCATTCGCCATGGATTCGGTAGAATGAAATCCTGGTCATCCAAAGTGATTGCACAAAGTAAGGAAAAATTTGTGTGCATCACTGCCAAAGTACAAGTCGACAAGTCGAAAGAGGGGAATCCTGTCTTCTATGACATAAAGTTTCTAGATAGTTTTCAATTTATGTCTTCTTCCTTAGCCGCGTTGGCTAATAATTTAGAAACACTTCCCCTCACTCAACATTTACAGAAAGACTATCCCAACATAAGTGACAGTCTGATACGACAGAAAGGGGTGTTTTCTTTTAGTTATTTTAGTTCAATGGACACATTGAAGGAGACATCCCTTCCGTCCATCGATCAATTTAAAAATGATTTGACGGGTGAGGACTGTTCGCCGGATGATTATAGGCATGCAGAGCAAGCACGGTTAGAATTTAGGTGTCGCACTTTTGGTGACTACATGCTTGCCTACTTAAAATTAGACGTCTATCTGTTGGCTGACGTGTTTGAGACTTTTAGGAAAGTCACATTAGAACAGGACGCCTTAGACTCCGTCCATTTTGTTAGTCTGCCGGGTCTGTCCTATCAGTCAGCCTTCAAGATGACGAAAGAGAGCATTCATTTACTGCAAGATGCAGAAATGTACACGTTATTTGAACGTGGTATTAGGGGTGGCTTGACATTTGTTAACAAACATGTTGTCAACAGCACCCAAGACATAGGATCGACCACGCATTTAATGTACATAGACCAAAATAATTTGTATGGGAGTGCATTATCCAAGCATTTGCCACAGTCTGACTTCCAATGGGTAGAGCCCCATGACATTGAACACTTCTCCAATCGAGCACACATCATGGCACTGGGAGATGAGGCCGACATAGGTTATTTATTTGAAGTCGACCTCATCTATCCAGAATGTATTAAGAATAGAACCGTTGATTTTCCTCTTGCACCCGAATCTGGCATAGTCAGTCCAGATATGTTCTCTTCCTTTATGGAAGAACACAATCAGCAATATGAGACGGAAAATGACATAAAATATAAACCCACTAGGAAGTTGTTGCTCACACAATTGAACAAGCAGCATTATACCGTGCACTATTCCATTCTCAAATTCTATCTAGGTTTGGGGATGCAATTTGACAAAGTTCATCGCGCTATCCAGTTTAGGCAGACGCCCTTTCTAAAACCGTATAGAGAATTTAATAGTAAGAAACGGGCTGAATCCAAGAATCCTTTCGAAAAGGACTTCTTTAACTTCAAGAATAATGCCCTCTTTGATAAAACCATGGAGGATGTAAGAAAGCGCATGGACTATCGCATCGTGACTGATCCAGGAATGAGTATAAAGTTATGCCGCTCACCGTTGTTTTGTTACCATGATGTTATTTCCGAAGACATCACTGGTTTTAAAATGTTAAAATCCAAAGTAGAACTTTGCAAGTCCATTTATGTTGGTCAAGCTGTCTTGGATCACTTCATGTTAGAAATGTACAAGTTGTTTTACCACACTTTTAAAACGTGTCCATTGATCCAACATGTGGAATTAGTAGGAGGCGATACAGACAGCTTCTTCCTAGCTTTGACAACGACTAGCCAAGTCAAGCAGGAAGACATTTTAAAATATTTAGCACCCAAGTTTGATAGTTCCAACCATCCCACTGACCATTCGCTTTACTCTACCACAAATAAAGGGAAGCTTGGCTGCTTCAAGGATGAGTGTGCCGGCAAAAAGTTAGAGGAGATGATCTTGCTTCGTCCCACGATGTACTCCATGAAGCTAAAATCCTCAGAGCTTCTATTAAACGGGCGAAAGGCATCTGGAAGTCAATCGTTAGAAAAATGACACATAGGGACTATCAAGATGCCTTAGATTCACTTAAAATTAAAAAAGTAGAAACGACCATTTTAAAATCACAGTCACATCAAGTCAGAACAACGACGTTTAGGAAACGAGGTCTCTCAGCTCGGGAAGACAAGCGATGCTGGATGAGTCCTAACCACTCATTACCGTACGGCCATCCAGACACTCATCTACCTCCACCCAAGAGACAGAAACTTTATCTTACTCCGTCCGGCGATGTCTGATGATGAATGTTTCCTCTCTGTTGTGGCTGATGTTTTGCTTCTTCACTCCATGGCGTTTTCTATGCGGTGTTGTGAGTGAGTGCCTTGTAACATGCGTCCAACTTCTGATCACTTCATATCATGAGTTGCATATCAACTGGTTTTTCCTGACTTTGTTTTGTCCCTGTACATGAGTGATTTTGTTTTCTCCGATGATGTGAGCCATTAAAACTTTGTTTTCTGCTACCATCAGTTTGACCTATGTGCGGTGCAATGAAAATCGGCTGTGATGATGAATAACATATCATGTACATACCGTCTTGTTTTCCTTTCACATAAAGTTGCGGTTCAGATAGGTGGGACTGACTTGGTAATAATATCATAAGCATGTCACTGTTCGTAAGATAGGTGAAATATAATATGAAGTCAGAATCTTTTCACTGTTTGTAAAGTTAGAAAAAAAGTTGACGTTTGTAAAGTTGGAAATAAAGTTGATGTTTGTAAAGTTTGAATTAATCATTTCAGAGTTTGCAAGATAGATAAAGTACAAAATAAAGTGACAAGCATTTCAATGTTTGTAAGGTAGGTGAGGAATAAAAAAAAGCTGGAATCATCTCACTGTTTGTAAAGTTAGAAATAAAGTAGTTGTTTGTAATGTTAGGAATAATGTCATTCGCAAATGGTTGAGTTAATAAATGTACTATACTCTAACGGTTAACATTCACTTGTGCTATATAAAACACTAAATCCCTAAATCCAAACGTAGGTAACCCTATCCCCGTAGATGATGGACTTTAGAAATTTGTAGGTAAAGTGTAAAATGATGTGACAAGCATTTCACTGTTTGCAAGATAGGTAAATAAAGTCATAACCATGTCAGAGTTTGTAAGTTAACATCCTCACCAACGAATGGAATATCATGAAAATTGCTTCGGCTTTGGAAACATCAACTTCTTTGGTGACTCATGTCTACAGCGGCGCTCAGCAAGTTTGCATCAAGCATCAAAATATAGCTATGACTCCTACCATCTCTTCAGCTGCTCATTTTATCGTCAGTCAGCCGTCAGCATCATATTGCTCTAGTGCATTGCGTTCCGTGAGATGCATAGATATCTACAGATATAAAAAAATTTAAATTTAAATTTATGAATGATCGACCGCATACCATGAGTCTGTATGAATACGATCAGTTTGTGACTCTATCACGAGTAGAAGATGACTGACAGAAACCAACGACGTGCGCAAATAATTATCTTGGCTGACCATACTTCAAAAACCCAGAGAGAAATCGCCGAGGCTGTCGGAACAAATCAATCGACTGTCCAACGTGTCCTTAAGCAATACCGAGAGACTGGCGATTTCACGACAAGCTACGAGAACTGTGGCGGACACAACAAAATTTTCGAGGACCGCGACCTCCGTCATATTCGCCAGTTGTGTGTAAAAAGCCCGAAAGCCACAGCCCAAGACATAAAGACAGAACTTGGAGCTAAGGGTGAAGACGTCATCCTCTCAACAATGAAGAGGGCCTTGACCGAGGCGGGCTGTAAAAGTCAATCGCCGGCGAAACTACCATTCATGACCGAAAAGCACAAGGAAGCTCGACTGAAGTGGGCCTTTGAACATCGCGAATGGACGATGGAGGACTGGAAGAAGGTTGTCTGGAGCGACGAGACCATGGTCTACGCAGGCAATGGAAAATTCCGGTACGTTCGCGTTATTGACGGTCATCCGCTTACAGACGAACATTTCCAGCTGACGAAAAAGTTTCCCATGAGTGTCATGTTCTGGTCGTGTTTCTCCTGGTATGGGACCGGTAGAATGCACGTCGTCGAAGGCAATATGGACAGCACCTACTACATCAAGCATGTCATCGAAGGAAGAGTCCGCCAGCAAATGTTGGAATGGTTTCCAGATGGCTCTGGTGTGTTTCAACAAGACAACGCGCCATGTCATACCTCAAGAAGAACCAAGGCCTGTCTTGAACAACTGGACTTGAACATCATGACCTGGCCGGCCCAATCTCCCGATCTCAACCCGATTGAGAATTTGTGGGGAATTGTCAAGTACAGACTAAAAGACTGTAAAACTACATCTCGCAGTGACATAACCTCGTCCTTCGTGCGGATCTGGAATCGAGATGAAGAGGTCCAGGCAATGTGCAAACATTTGGTGGAGAGTATGCCAAGGAGAGTAGCCTCGGTAATCGAAAGCCATGGTGGGCATACGAAATATTAGTGACTTTGAGTGTTTTCTATCTTAATTACCTGTTCTATTGCAAGTTTCAATAAATTCTTTCTTACCACTTTGAGCTTCTACTTTGATTTTGATTTCAAAGGGATATACGTACGTACATTAACTGCAAATTTTAGGCTTGATGCAAACTTGCTGAGCGCTACTGTATAAATAGCTCTGACTCATGAAGTGGTAAAGCACCAGTCAGTTAGATAAGAATCTAATCAGTCTTGTTCAATGTTTTCACTGACACGTGTGTGGGCGATAGTTCACTGCAATGACTCATTCAAAGCACATCATGTGATTAACACGATTCTATTAAATGTGACTCATACAGATAACGCATTAAAGATTTAACAATATCAGCTACTTTACTGATATCACGTAAACCAGCCATGATACATTGTCCGTTGTGAAACACTGCAATATGTACAGGATGCCACTTCCGAATCAGAGCAGCAGGAAAGAGTTCAGTTTCATAAAATATACAATGATTACTGGTTTTCATGTTGGCTAGATTCACTAGCATCTTCAATTGAACAGACACTACTATATTCTTCAATGTCAGGGGACTGAGGCGTAGATGAGACATGAGTGTTCGCATTTTCTTGACGACTTCGTAACAGATGGACTGCATCACGAAATGAGAAAGGTTTCCTAGGACTTGGATTTTGCCGCAGCGAAAGATTTGAAGATTTCGACCGTTGCTCATGCGAATGACCAACATTTGTGGACGACCGCGATGATATACTGAATCGGGAAGATGGGTATGCAACCGTTCAAAATCGATGTCTTCTGAGATTCATTTAGTGCATGGCGTTGATGATGCGGAAGGGGAGCATGATTCACAAATGACATGAGGGTTGAGTGAACTTCCCTTTTATACTTTTCCCATGAGGGTTTTGGTATCACGATGTAGCAGTGATCATTATGTAGAATCATCTCTTCAATGCGAATAAATACAATGCCGTCTCCTACGTTAATGACACGGCAAGAGTTGGATGGGATAGCGCGATGCAACCTTCGTAGTTGAAAGCGTTCTAGAGTTATCTGAAGTTGACGTTCCATATCATGAAATGTAACACATTGACTTTTACATGATACATAGAGGCATGCTGATAATTTCCACATGATCATGATTCAAACCTGAGTGAAGAATGGTATGCCTAAGAAAGATGGAGAGAGTCATGTTCATGTGTGGCATGGTGAGTGTACATTTTCTTTCTTGATAAGGTGGCCGTTAAGGTCGTGGTCTCATAAAGACCGATGTTATGTTCTCAGTGAGCGGAGAGTGTTACTGTAGTTGATCATCATCAACATGCACATCATTTTAAAAAGGTGATGGAGACAAGATAGGGATTCAACGTAAACAACCTTCCGTCCCCGCGCGGACCCATGTAGATGGTTTGAATTTTAATTTCGAAGGAGTAGAATCCTATTCCCAAAATGGGGAGAAGTTTGCAATTGAGAAAGTCGAATTCGCTGCCCTCCTTTTCATGGATGATGAGACAGTGTCTATCCATATGAACATACATGTATCGTCTGTCCATGATGGGAACTTGTGACTGCTTCCCATTGTGTCGAACAATTTCTTTGGGAATGGTGAGATTTTCTTTCAGGAATGTTTCAAGAGTATTGAATTGTAGCCGTGTCCAATAGTCTAACGGTACACACACGGCGAGTCCATACTTTGTTGACATAACCTGTAGATAAGGCATCCGATCACTTGGAGTTTTTATGGTCACGACTTCTCCATGATGAATTATCTTTTGATTGAAAGCATTTTTACCCGATGCTAAAATAAGGGAGTTCAGTGTACCCAGTGCGAGAGCAGAGGAGTTGATATCTTCGAGCAACTGCATGGTTAGTGCAAGGACGGAAATGATTGCCATGAGCTCAGTTGTCCATTTTATAACCAGACCTAGCTCCAATCACATGCGTTTCGCTTTTCACGTTTTCCCTGTCTTTGTTACGTGACGAAGAGTTATCACACGTGAACTTTTGACTGCGTGGGTGGAAACCATCCCTATCTATATACAAAGTCGTCCTAGTCCTCACAGAGACTTTAGTGACACACCCCTTCTTGCGAACAAAGACGCATTCATTTATCTAACAAAGAGCGCGATAGTAATGCAGAAAGCACAATTATTCATGTACACAACATGTCGACCCTCAAACAAAGTCGTGGATGTAAACACACTCAGTTGAACCATAATATGTTTAACAACATACGCATTTCCTTCCATCGTCTCTCTGTTCTCTCCATAATTTTCTCCATATGACGACCACAAAATTGATCACTAAGAGTAATCCATTCTGTTCAATAACATCCAAAACGAAGTGGTTTTTGCAAATCTTCGAACTCTATGTAAGCAACGAGTCTACCCTTTACATCTTGAAGTTGTAAACTCTCCATCAATCTTTTGAAGAAAGGAAGGCTTTCAGTTAGCACTACTTTCATATCATTCATCTTCATTTTAAATGTAAGTTTCCAATCTTGTAAAAATCCATCGAATCCTTGTTGATCAAGTGTTAAATGACACATGTGGTTACTTAGTGTACGGTGCGTCATCATAAACGTTGTGACTATAGATTTCACATTGCTTCAATGACTTCTACTATGAATAAAACAGAAATAACAATCATGTTCCACTGTAAGTTTGTTTAACATGAGTCAAAATTCACAAGTGCAGAATACACTTCATGAAATGATCATCACTCGTTCACAAGGAGTAAAAACATGTTTTACATATAGCCATGCTGTTTAAAATCACTTATCAAATACGTTTCATTTACAAATCCAATATGAATCAAAATAGAAGGATCAAGTCCATGCAAATGACGTCGTGACCATTCTTCTTTGTGTGGAGGACAGTAGGCAAATCTATGATATACACTAACAACAGTTTGATCACTTGCTCTCATTGCAATAGCACTCAATTCCTGCATGGGTGTTCCCTCACTGTCTATTTAGATGACAACCTACAATATCAAAAAGACTTCATTACAAGATAATACATTGAGCAGGAAATTTACAAGGATGTCTGTCCTTTACATAACAAAAAATGCATACAACATGATTGCAATGTTTTATTTGAACATAACGCACAAGACCGCGTTTTCCACATTCACTACATACTAACTGATTAAAATACTTAAGATTTGTCTTTGGTGGTAACACCATCTTTCTTTGATGCGCGACGACGTTTAGGTTTGGTGACAGGTTCTTGACACTCTTTGACACAAGAATCAATGACTTTCTCAATGTGATCAAGACCTGTTAACTCAGGTTGATGATGAATTTGAGCAATGCGCAAATTAAGAGAAATCAAATTCCCGTCAGATTGATGAGGTCCCACATAAACAGCAGGCAACTCAATATTGAATAAATAAAAGCTTGCACCTAGCGATGACAATTCTGTTTCAACCGACCGTTCAACTGTCACTCCTGAAGTGACTTTACAATACTTGCTTTGCAAAATATAGCAGCGAGTGCCGCGATACAAAGGTTTATAAAAAGAAGTTTTCTTTTCTGGCTACAACTGTAACAGTTCAGTGGGAATAAGAGCCTTTTGCCTCACAACGTCTTCTAAAATGTCAAGCTGCTAACGCAACCAATTATCAATAGGGAAACTCAGGTTTTGACCGCAACGATTTACTTGCGTATCCACTTTTGGTAAGTATACCGCCGGCGTTTGAAGATAGAGTCGAACACCGTTGTAGCGCACGTGTTGTTTGTAGGTAGGATAGCCGTGAATTACCTTTTCAATTTTCGGATTCCACAGCTCGAGATGTTGAGGATTCAGTGACGCAGCAGTTGGAGTAGGATTCACGGCCATGGCAGTCTGTAGCGAAAGAATAGCACTAAGTACATTCATGATCATCAGAGAAATGAAAATTGTTAGCTTAGCAGTGACATATGAGGTGGCTCTTAAGAGGACCTTTTGGGGCGTTCACATGATTTAAAGCTTATCACCAAAGTCTAAGTCTTCGTCATCGTCCAGTAAATTAAATGTCTTGGGCTTACGACCCGAATTAAATTTCAATTCCCTTAAAGACTTAAAGGTGAAGCGTCTATGCGGTGGAGGTGGCGGTGGTAGTGATGGTTCAACAAAATAGGCTTGTACAATCATCGGCCACAAACTCTCCTGCGTCTCTCTTCTAAATGCTGGTAAGGTTTAGGCCATGACACTAAGGTCTAGGTCATGACACTCACTTGTAAACAGGATCGGAAACAGGATTGAATCAGACAAAATTGAGACGGAGAATGGCTTGAGCAAGTCACACACACACTTTTCAAGTCAAGAGAATGAAATGAAGAGAAAATGGGGAGACGTCTGCTTTTATAGTCCATGCGAATCCACATTTGACTATGAGAGCCTATCAGAGACCTCCGTTTCTCCTCTGACTTGGTTGCGGCAGGGAAAATGAGGCACGCGGACGACTGACTCATGATTGCTTTTCCCAAATCTTGTAGTCAAATCTAGTTTAGCACATTGAGTTGAATATGAATGTGTTTTATGCGACATAAGAGCAAGTTGGATCCATGCTCTAGAAATGAATCTAGTTGAGATGCAATTTTCGCCATGTGTCGCTGATAGAAATCTTTGGGAACATGTATCGTCTCTGCAGAATAGGATGTAAAATGAAACACTTCTCGTTCACCTGCATGCATATCAGTCATCTCTGCAACTTATAAACTTCGGAGACATAGCATGAATGACATTCAGGTGTAAAATGTCACACTGATTCCAAATCTGGTCTTCGTCTTCCGTTCCGAGGCTTCGTTCACCCGCTAAAGCCATTTTCGTAAAAATTCTAACTCTGTCGTTTTTTCACCAATTTCCAAAATTTTCAGTGGCCTTTCACATCTAAACGAAGGCAGATATGAATAAGCCGTTTCTTCCCCTGAATTTATCTCACTCTCAGCTTTCAGATGAGCTATTACACGACTTTCTACAATCTCTAGAACCAAACTTGGAAGTCTTGTCCAGGGACGTCCTCAAATTTTTTTCTCTCCGATTTCGCTGGAAACCTCCTTCCTGACCCAAAATTTCACGTAGACTCCGAATCTGCCCTCCATTTTTTGCATCGGAGGCCTCCTTCAAGCCGAAAAATTGACTTTCTCATCCCAAAACATCCAAAACCTGCCTTTTCTAACTCTAGCGTTTTCCTGCCATTTTCCTCTCAAAAAACCAGGAAAACCTGGACATAGGATGCCTTTCACTGCATTTTTCTGACTCTCAGCTTTCCAATGAGCTATTGCACGACTTTCTAGAACCAAAGTTGGAAGTTTGACAGGAGGGGGGTCAGAACTTTTTCTCTCCGATTGAGCTGGAAACAAGTCCATAGATCCAAAAATTGGCCACTCCTTTTCCCATCCGAGGCCTCCTTCATACCGAAAAATGACTTTTCTTATCCCAAAACGACCAAAACCCACATTTTTCCAACTCTGCCGTTTTCAGAAATTCCACCCCTTGCCTCACAGGAAAACTCCTCCTGCCCGCCTTCCTCACCCAAAATTTCACGTAGACTCCGAATCTGACCTCCGTTGTTACATCCGAACCTCCCTTTGTGACGAAAACGACTTTTTTCATCCCAAAACCACCAAAACCTACCTTTTTCTCACTCTATCTTTCCGAGATTCCACCCCTTACCTCACTGGAAAACTCCTCCTTCCTTCCTTCATTCCTGCCTTTCTTCCTTCTAGAAGGGGGGGTAGGGAACGGTTTCCTGCTTTCGGACCCATTCCTCCCAGCACTTCCTTGGCGAACTCTTTCCTTCCTTCCAGAGGGGGGGGCTGAGTCAGCATGATGCCTCAGCAGCGATGACACATCGCTGCACTGCACTGCGCTTTCGTCTTGGATGGGATTACTACTGGAGACAACGACAAAATGGCTTTGATTTCGTTATAAGAAGAGGTAAACTAATTCCACGAGATGTTTCAAATATACCTCAACATTTGCAATAACTTCTTTTTCATGCAGAAAGAAACGGTTTCGCTGCATAAACCTGACACCTTTTTACCACCCATCGTTATGTCAAATGTAAGATCTCTACCTAACAAAATTGATGAACTCAGTGTATTTTCGTCCACTTTTGCTCCCGACATACTCGTTCTTACAGAGTCTTGGCTGCACGGCGCATCGCTGACCTTCAGATTACTCTGTCTGGGTATTCGACTCCATTTCGAGCAGACCGAGATGATGGCCGTGTGGGTGGAGGTGTCTGCTGCTACACTCGTAGTAATCTAAATGTGAAAGGCTGAATTTCACTTCTTCCCCATCCGTCATGGAGTGTCTGTGTCTGCGATTTCCTCTCCAAAAGTTGATTAGGATCGCTGTTTATGTTCCACTAAACCTTGGTTCGCTCAATATTAAAGCGATATTCAATTTTTTCCTAAATTGTCTGGATAACATCCTTGACAGTTCCCCTCTTGGATTTAATTTACTCATCTGTGGTGATTTCAACAATCTGGCGATGGTAGAGATTGAAAATACTTTCAGCCTCTCACAGATCGTGAATTTTCCTACTAAACAGAACTCTCAGCTCGATAAAGTGTACGTCGACGACTTTCTTAAATGTTTTTCCAGGTCCAGCTTTCGGTAGATCGGATCATTTATCCATTATCACGAAGCCAGGTAACTCACAGAAATACATGTCACAGAAGATTTGTAAGGTCTGCGATTACAGAGAAAGCAACATGACTAGAATATCACAATTGATAAGTCAAGTACCGTGGCATAAGTGGTATCAATCAAATGATGATTTAAATTCAAAGTTGTCATACTTTTATAAGAAAATTGAAAATATTGTTGCTACGATTCCGTATAACTATGTGAAGATGAAGGCCGATGACAAACCGTGGATGACTCCGGTGCTTAAACATTTGATCAATTGCAAACATCAAGCTTTCAGATCAAGAAACTTCCCACTATTCAATCATTACAAGGAAAAACTAGATTGGGAGATAAAAATTGCAAAAAACAACTGCACCAAAAGAATGACAAAAACAAGAGGAGGTATTTGGAAGGTAGTAAATGGTACGAAATGTAAAGCAAATGTAAGCCATCCTGCCGATTTTCTGACGATATTTGAAAATCCAATAGCGGCAGTCGAATCCATAAATTCGGTCATTTGCGAACATTACTTCATCTCCTGACTGGTCAGTCATTACTAAGCGAGAACTCGTCGTCTCCCGACATCTCAGTGACATCGGTTTGTTCTGCACTGTTCAGACTCGATATTAAGAAAGGTTGTGGTAATGATGTTATTCCTCTGACAGTATATCGTGATTGTGCAGAAGCTATTACTGGACCAGTTGCTCACATTTTTGCACTATCTATTCAATTTGGCATTATCCCAAAAAAATTGAAGACATCAGATATTGTGCCTGTCCCAAAATCGAGAGACATTGACGTCTACAACATCCGTCCTATCTCCCTAAAACCGATTACCTCAGGTGTACCACAAGGTTTTGTTATTGCCCCTTACCTCTTCTCAAATCACATGGGCACTCTTAAACCCAACTTTCCTGAATAGAACATTTTCAAGTACGCAGATGATGTAGTTATTGCTATACCGATTATAAAGGATACTGACATGAATTCTTCAATTCATTTAGAAATTGAACATCTGGAGAACTGGTGTCATCATAATGGCTTACGTTTAAACACAAATAAAACAAAAATGATGCTGATACAAGGACGTAGAAATTACGCAGCGCTTCAGAGCAATTTTTCACTTGTGTCGATAATGAAGATACTTGGGGTGATATTTCACGAAACGTTAGCTTGGGATAATCATGCTAGGTACATATGCAGACTCTCATCTCATAGAATCTTTCTGTTGAACAGCTTCGCTTAATGGGTGCAACAAAAGACGACATCGTCAAAATTTATAAGTCACATATGCAGAGTATACTCGAATACAATTATCCTCTACTCGTTGGGTTGAATTCAAAGAACTCAAAACGAATGGAACTCATCCGTAAAAGATGCCACCGGATAATTTGTGACTTTGAATGCAAGTGCAGTATCTTGCCTACTCTAGAGGACAGACGTCAGAACCTCGCAATGAAGACTTTTCACCAGATGTTGAATCCGTGTCATCAGCTTCATGATATAGTACCGAAACCTCTACCGAACTCGAAACATTTAGCTGTTCGTTATTGTTCTACTGTCCGGCGTTCATCGACATTATACCATACTGTACATCCATGTATAAGAGCATAATGTTCTGAAACACATCTGACAATTTCTGTTGTTATCATTATTTTGTCTTTATGACTTTAATTCATATGATCTTTCCTTGAACCATGATTTGTAACTCTATCTCAGTCTACACTCTCTGTATTGCTTTCTGTCTTCTACATTTACTATTGCGAAGAAAATAAACGTATATATATATGTATATGCAGGTTATACTCGCACATCATGTGCCGATAGGTGTACAACTTTGATCTTTGAAGTTATTGATATGATTCAACGTAGCACAGTGCGTCAAGGTAACAAAATTAAAAAAAAAACAAGCTAATGACTAGTTAATTTTCAATAGGTACAAAATATGATTTAAAAGAAAATTTTTATATCCTAAAATGTCTAAAAATTTTAAAAAATGCTTACTAGAAGGACAAACAACGCTTCTCCTCTCCTCATGTGTGATGAATTGGCGAGTAAGTCGTTCTGTTCAAAATTATGTTTATCATTTATATATTGAAAAGATCCTATTTAACAGTCTGCCCATTCAGATGATAAGAGGACAGGTCTGTTTTCAATCAAAATACAAGATCTAGCTAACACAGCGGGATTACGTTATCTAAAATCTACCAGGTGTGTAAGAGAATTAATGTGAGCCTTTTCTATCCTGTAATCACATATCTACCCTTCAATCATTAATTTCAAGTTTTGAAAAACGTTCCTTCCATCAATGAATCTTTTATGCTGCCACCAGACAACTTCACTGCTCTCGATCTTGCAAGAAATGGCAAAGCAAAATTTTTAAGAATACAAATCTCATCGCAGTAACAAGCCACACTAGGAGACATGCCACGCGAAATTACGGAACACCCCAAACATCCGTGGTTAAAGACATTCTATTCTTCTACCAGCGTACATACGCGCTGCAGTAAGAGTCAGAAGTCACTTGATCTGATGCTGTCAAAACATTGGGAATGTTTATGAATACACGCGGGCGAGCGTTTATAGTTTGGGCGTCGTCTACGGTTGTCTGCGTTGCCGCTTGAACCACGGATGAACCGCTAAGCATGTTCTGTCTTCCCTGAGCATGAAATTGAGATCCTACCACATTGTTTAGCCTCTGATACATGCAGACAAATGAGACGCAAAGTCTATATAACATGATTGTCGACAGATGTTGCAGCAATGTCACGCATAACCACGTATGTTTAGGGTCATGTGTGATTACGCGTGAATTACGCGTGGCATTTCAGCTAGTGCATTTTCCTATGGGTCAATATCCCAAATGATCAAATATAGCCTACACAACGAATCGAAGCGCTGCTAGCTATGGAATGGCTCAGAAATACAATTTTCATCTGAAGTGAATTCTGCTGTTGATATCTAACAGTCTTTTTTTGACCAATGACTGGCTCTGTGAAATGGTGATAGAGTTTTTGGTATTATCAGTTGTGAATCGATGCTTTGACTTTCTCGAATTCTGATTGGCTGGACGATCAAAGTCGAACTCATTGTTCTACTTTCTGCGGTTATGAGTGATGCAACATTTGGTGAACTCTCACTGCATCATTTCACAACAGCTATCACAGCAAAACTGACTTCGATTTCTGTAATGTGATATGTAGAGCTACATAATACCCATGAATAATCGAAAAGAATGATATCTATGATATTGTGGCCAGAAGTACACATTCAGTTTTGAAGTTTTGACATTTTCAAATAGCACTAATGAAGCATATTTGAAATACATCATTACTTTTGCCTGCACATTTGCGATGACCAAACATAATTTGTTCAAATGTTCATTTACAAATGTATATAGCTACACAGAATAGGCTTACCAATTATGACATCTCAATATCTATGATTTTCGGACCAGGAGGGCATAGAAGGTTTTAAGGAAATACATTTTGAGATTCCTTTAAGTAGGCGTAGACAATACATATCATTTCCTATGGCTGCATTTTTTACACTGCCCACAGAATCCAATCAAGTATTGATTTCTTGAGAAAAATAGAATAATTCCTATGAAATTTCGATATCTATGATTTTCTGGAAATAAGGGCATAGCAGCATCCCAGGGCATGCACTTTCAAATACCTCTAAGCAGGTGTAGCTAATGTTTGTTGTTACCTACGCTGTACGTGTATGACAGCACTTTTTACAATGCCCGCAGAATCCAATCAAGTATTGATTTCTGGAGAAAAATAGAATAATTCCTATGAAATTTCAATATCTATGGTTTTCTGAAAATAAGGGCACAGAAGATTTTAAAGATATACATTTTCAAACACCACTATGGAAGCAGTATCGAATCATGCCACTACTTTTGGCTGCACTTTTTTCACTTCTTAACCGACTTTAAGTATTGGTGATTTGGCCGTTCCAGGACACAGTAAAAAAATTACTAAAAATGACATACCTGCAAAATAAGAAAAAATCAGCCCAAATCAGAACCCTACCTGAGGTAAACCTTGATCCAAATGCGAAGTTGTGGACACATTAAAAAAAACGAAAAATGACATACTTGCAAAATAAGAAAAAAATCAGCCCAAATTAGAACCCTACCTGAGGTAATCCTTGATCCAAAATGCAAAAATAGGGACCTCTTGAAATTAGCAAATCAAAATGCAAAAATAGGGGCCTTCGGAAATTTAGCAAATCAAAATGCACATGAAGTGAATATGGATAAAAAAATGCAATAAAAATATTCATAAACAAAAGAACCATCAGCCCCTTTACATCCTTCATTAGCATATGAAATGGATATAGCAAAACACAAAGATAGAGTCAGGTACATGAAAGATAAGGAAGCGCAACTATTGTTAAGATTAGAACATTATCATAAATTAAGAAAAAGATGGACGATAGTTAAGAATGTGACAGAAGGCGTTGGAGCATTTGTAACAGTTTCTTTAGGGGCTCTCACTATTGTCATTTCAATTTACGCCTCGGCGAAATTTTGACATTTCAATTTACCCCTACGTTAATTATTTTCAGAATCAGTTTTCAAAGTGAGTTTTGCAAATGCAAATGCATTCACAAAATTCATTTAACGTTTTCTCTCTCCGCATGTATTGATTAAAAGTACCTCCTATTGTGATTTCATGTATTCAGAACACATAAGGGTGCGGTGACAATAAAAGCAATTCTTCTTGTGAACTCAGAACACATAAGTTCATTTAAGAGTATTTCCTGTCAGTGACGGTTGTACCAAAACGCTCTCGTCATTTATTTCTCATAATGAGTCAAGAGTTTTCCGCTACTCAATCAACGATTATCAGAGAAAATTTGCCAAATTTCTTCTGTGAGATCGCAAATTTGTTTATATCTTCAGAAAATCACGGTGATTATTTCGAGTTTGTTAGAAGGTAGACTGCGAAATACCCTCATTTGTTTGATCCAGACTTCATCGAAGCATCACGGATAGAAAGAAAAAATTTCTAGAAAATGCAAAAAAATGAAGATAGAAGAGAACAATCGTTGCCAGGGAGAATGGAAAAATTACGGGAGGAATTGATGATGAATGTATTTGAGAGGCATGAATTTACAGATTCTTTGAGTGATTTCATAGAGCCACATGGTGAAAAGGATGTAGCAATTGTAAACTTACGTAAATTCTTGTTGCATGAAAAAAGAAGCAACTTGCTCAGTGTGACGTGCAAAATTTTTATTGGTAAGCACATCAACTATCTTCTATCTGTTTGTGGTAATGACAAGACGTATTATTATAGTCTCTTGAAGCAAAATGAGATTGAATATTCACGCGCCGAAATTTCATTTGCAATGAGATTAGGTAAATTAGCAGACAAATTTCCTAAGCTTTGTAGGGTGTCTGTTCCTCTTAGACTTTTAAAAGGCGACCTAACCATATGGGAAGATTGTCTACAAAGTGGAGAATTTTAGTGCGGCAACTAGATTTATTGTGCTCAGCAATTGCGTGACATTCAAAATGATTCCATTCTTCTCCTAAACAATGGTGCGTCATTCAGCTACAATACCGCGATTCAGCTAATCAAATCGTGTCCACGCGTGGATATATGCAACGCTATTCCATGCTACACATTCAAAATGATTCCATTCTTTTCAATGGTGTGTCATTCAGTTACAATACCGTGCTTCAACCAATTAGATCGCGTCCACGCTCGGACATGAAACGTGGTTTAAAGGAAACTTATCATTTTTGAATTTCTCTCATTTATATGCAATGCTATTTCCTGTTATACATGTACATGCAATTAACCCATTTCTGCTAGTGACCCATATATGGGTCAGGCTGGGTCTGACACTTTATTGCTGATTTTTGAGTTAAATATAATATATTTTGGGTTGAAGTTTTATTGGGTGTCACATACGTAGTCCTTCGTTATGTCTATATAAGTTAGATTTACTTGTGCTTCCTGATATTCTCACAAAAATGTGTTTTACAAAATGCTTCTGATGGAAATCAGATTGAGCACAGTGTGTGATGTTTCTCGATAATTTTTTTTCGTGAAAGCGATTCGCTTCAATATAACTTTTGTGATGATTTATTAGTCAGATGTTTGCTTTTTGTTTTCCATATGAATAGCAATCCAATTGTTGATGTTTATCGATGATGCAACAATAAATATCACGCTGACCCTTATATGGGTCACTAGGCGCACCCTAAGTATTGATATCAATTTTTTTCCGAGGCGTTGACCCACGTCGGAAAGAACAACTGAAGGTGCTACGAAGTCTCGGAAATACCATACAGATGTGGACTGACATCCAGGGGAAGATGAGTCAACCTCAGGGCCTGCATTTTGTTTTGTTACCGATATTATTGTTGTCGAAGCTGCCTTTGTTCTCTGCATGACGCGGTGAGTTCGATTCACGCCACACGCTAGATCAGCCAACGCGCGCAATGTGCAAGGCACAATAAATCTATTCTTCTTACGACCTGGTGGTTTTCGCGACAAGCCTGTCTTTCTACCTTGCATCACACCACAACCTGTTCCTTGATTGAGATCTTGAAGAAGCAGTTGGAGAAATGCCCCGCAAGTAAGCCTCACTTGCAGTGTATTCTATTCTATTCTATTCTGCTCTATACAGTTTAGCTTTTGTAAAAGCTTTTGATTTTATATTGTAGACTGTAATGCACATATACATAATACACATCAATTGCTTCTAAATTGATCATTACGCTACTCATTCTTCCTTTTATAATATCAATTACCCTGTCATTTGAAGCAGATTTGAAGCAATTACCCTTTTTTGCAGACTGACTCTGAATCAAATATTGGACATTATCCAAGAAGATGAGGAGACAGAAGGAGAGCCAGCTATATACATAGAACCTCCAGATCCTGCACAAGAAACGGATGAATTTTCAGGAGACGAAGAAGATCTGGGAGAACTTGATGTGGACAACATTCCTCGAAGGCAACTACTAGCTCCTGCCCACATTGAAAGACAAGAATCGGATGACAGTGATGATGACGAAGAAAGAATGTTGGAAGGATCAACGACTAGACGACGGGGTCATAACATTCAGCGAGAAACAGTGGTTAGTTGGAAGAAAGGTCCAACTCGAGACTCACCAAGTGGTTTATTCCCATCCGGAGACTATGCCCGTTATAGAAACTTCCAGCCGCACGAGCTGTTCGAACTTTTTTTCGATGAAACACTGTATGATCGCATCACTCACCAGACAATTCTCTACGCTGCTTACAAAGGAAAAGAACGCTTCCAAATGAAAAAGGAAGAGCTAAAGGTGTATTTGGCCATCCTCATCCTCAGTGGATATAATTCTCTACCAAGTCGGAGGCTGTACTGGCAAAAAGAAGAAGATGTGAGAGTAAGCGCAGTTGCAAACGCAATGCGAAGAGACCGATTTGAAGAAATAATGCGATTCTTACATTTCAATTCAAACGAACGGCTTGATGCAAATGATAGATATTGGAAGATTCGTCCTTTGGTCACGATGTTGCAAAACAACTTTCTAAAGCACTTCGTTTCCCAAGAAAATCTATCTCATGACGAGGCAATGATAAAATATTTTGGACGATGTTCTCTACAACAAGCGATAAGGATGAAGCGGATCCGTTTCGGCTACAAAGTGTGGTGCATGAACACTATGGATGGCTACTTGGTTGCCTTCAATCTGTATCAAGGGAAGAATTTTGGTGCAAACAATGATTTAGAGAAAATGTTGGGCAAGACTGCATACACCGTAATTCACCTTTTTGATCAAATTAATTCCAAAGAGGAATTTGAAAAGCTTCCCTTTCACGTGTTCATGGATAACCTGTTTACTACAATGCCCCTCCTCCAAACTCTGAAAGAAAGAGGTGCAGATGGTACTGGCACAGTTCGAAAGAACAGGATAAAAAATGACCCCCTTTCAAGCGTCGATGAGATGAGGAAAAAGGATAGAGGTTACGTTGAATCAGCGAAATCCTCAAATGAAATGAAGATAATTCGATGGAGGGACAACCAGGTAGTGACAGTTCTTTCTACCCGATTCGGCTCTCATCCAATCTCCCAAACTCGAAGGTGGTCAAAACAACTCACGCAGCACATAATGGTTGACCGGCCAAATGCCATCAGAGAATACAACAGATGTATGGGAGGTACCGACAAAATGAATCAAATGGTAAACAAATATCGGATTGGAATCCACGGAAAAAGTTCTATTTTGACATCTTCACTTGGCTGATAGACGTGTCTCTTAACAATGCCTGGCGTTTGTCCAGAATGACTGGGAATCAAAGCAACTTTTTGGAGTTCAAGCGAGAGGTTGCAAATTTTTATCTCAAATCCTTTGGCATTGCTGCTCGTGAGTATGAACGTAGCCTATCAAAACTCATTTTTCTAATCACTAAATAATCTCTTTATTCTTTTTTAGGTGGAGCTGGGAGGACAAGGCAAAGATCGGCCAGAGGAGAAGGAGCCAGGTTTGACGAGAAGAACCACTGGCCTCAAGTCGTTCCGAATAACGGCCGAAGAAGGTGCCAAAATCCGGAGTGTCTCAAACGTGGCGCTCAAGCCGCAAAAACAAAAGTGCAATGTTCGAAGTGCGACGTGGGTATTTGCTTGGATTGTTTTGAACAGTATCACATAGCTGTTTAAGATGACTGTCTTTTTAATAAAAATAGATGGATAACTTCTATCTTCTACTTTTATGCGTGCGTATACACGAGTAGCTTTAAGGGAACGCTTAGTGACCCATACAAGGGTCAGGCTGTAAAAAGTGGTAGTTTCAGAGGAACGCCTAGTGACCCAGATATGGGTCAGCCTGTAAAAAGTGGTAGTTTCAGAGGAACGCCTAGTGACCCATATATGGGTCAGCCTGTAAAACTGAAATAAAAGGGTGTATGAATTTCAAAATATCACGAGATAGTTGTCTATGCATTAATTAACCTATATACAAAGAAATCATAATTATCGCAGAGTTAAATTAATTCCGGCAGAAATGGGTTAATATACATTCAGTTACTATACCGTGTTTCAACCAATTAGACCGCGTCCACGCGTGGACAAAATGTTATATGCATGCACAACTTTGTATCGGTAATTTGATCAAAAGGGAGATGTAGATTCCTCTTCTGTCAAAGTTTATGAACAGTATATGTTAAAAAATTATTTTATTTTCTTTTATAAATTTGCTTGTTTTCAAATTTAAAGAACAAAATATTAAAAAAAACGCTTCAACCAATCAAATTGCGTCCACGCGTTGACATATGCAATGTTATTCCCTGCTATACATTCAAAATGATTCCATTCTTTTCAATGATGTGTCATTCAGTCACAATACCGTGCTTCAACCAATTAGATCGCGTCCACGCGGGGACAAAATGCTATATGCATGCTGAACTTTGTATCGGCTATCTGATCAAAAGGGAGATGTAGATTCATCGTCTGACAAAGTTTATGAACAGTATTTGTTAAAACATTATTTTTTTATTTTCTTTTATAAAATTGCTTGTTTCCAAATTTAAAGAACAAAATTTGTTAAATATATTATTTTTCTAAAAAAATGAATAACAAAAAGGAGACAACGAAACAACTTAAACATTGAAGACTCGGAGTTTAGCTCGCCGACCTTTGGTTGCTTCTTAAAATTATATAGGAAGCAAACAACTACGAATTTTGATCTAAAGAAAATTGCTAATCAATTGGGAATAAAGAATTTTCACATATTGATGAGGGATGAATTACTATTGATAAAAGAAATAGCTGAAGTGAATTTTGTAACAAATCTCCTTACGTCAGATCAAAAAGGAGTACATTGGTCAGCGGGTATGTCTAATAAAAATGGTGACAATTACTATTTCGACTCATACGGACTTCCACCTACAAATGAAGACAAAGAATTACTTGGAAATGGAATTTATAATACATTTCAAATTCAAAAACCAGGAACAACTTACTGTGGACAATTATGTCTTTATGTTTTATTGAAATTACAGGAAAGAGTACCATTTCTTGATATTATGTTAGAATTGAATAAGGGAATTTAATTCCCGAAACGTTCGTTCCTAAAATTAAAAATCACTTCTTTGCATATAGTTTTCATAAAATCTTCCCCTCATTTCATCATTATCTAAATCTTTAATTTCATAGGTAATCGGATAAGTTTTATTTATTTTGCAAACTTCAAATATTTCTTTAGTCCAGAAACCAAGAAAGCCTTTTTCAAATTTATTTTTATATTTGAATATCCTTACTCTATCTCCAATCTTAAATTTCGGCTTACGTTTCTTTAAATTCGGATTACTCTCATTCGAATAATTATTTTCGAATAGTTTCTTTCGCATTAAATCAGGATCGCCAGAAGCCTTCTTTGGAGTTTCTTCAATACCTGAATGAACTTTATTTTTGTACTGATCCACAATTCCTGGTATTATCTTCAACCATTTCTGATTACATTGTTCTGTAGATTTCTTGAAGATCTTGCCTTTTAGGCTTCTATTAAAGCTTTCTATCACTACGGCCTTTCCAGCATTTTCAGTTGAATAAACGGTTTAAAATAGTGGCTTAACATTTCTATTATAGAATTCAGATCCTTTATCAACAAACAATTTCTTTTGCTTTCTACTACTTTGTTTATAGATTTCTTTAAACGCATATTTAATTGACAGACCACTTTTGTTTTTTAAAAGCTTTGCCCAAGCGTATCGTGTACATAAATCTATAACGGTCAATGCGTATTTCATGATGATGAGCATCTTTCATTCGGGATATGAATAAGATCAGCACTCCAAATATCATCTTTATTAAATACTTTTACTTTCAATAGATATTTCGGCTTTCTATATTCCTTGTGAATTTCGGACGCGTAGATTCCAGACCTAACAGTATCTTTGCTTGTATAGCTTTCTTTACGAATATTCGTTCAATTATTTATCTAAAGAAAGGATTTTGAATATTGTCTAGTTCTTGAATCATTTTCCTATCAGCTTCATGACGAGATTTTAGGTCATGATTTCGATGCGCTAAATCGTGTCTATAAGCTGCTGCATCAACTCTGTTTTTTGGTTCTTCACCTGGTTTTGGATTATTATTCTCATCTAGTCTTATATCTAATCGAGTTCCTGGACCGTTATATGAATGACCAGGAAGATGTTTTTCTTTTGAATATTTACTCCAAATAAATCCAGGAAAGTTTTCTAATGTTTTTTGTATGTCACCTCCGGAATGCAACGAAGTTGAATCACCGGTGTGCTGACAATTTGACGTTTTATGTACTTTTAAGAGATAATTCGATAAATCTCAATTAGAAATTTTTAATTTTATTAAAATTCCGGAATTTGTAGAATTTTTAGAATTTGTGGAACTTGTAGAATTTGTGGAATTCATTTTTAAAGATAAAATAAAATAAATGTTTTACTTAATCATACTAGGACTTAGATATATTCCAGAACCATCTTTAGTTTCTTTTATTTCAATTAAATCATCAATATTATGTAGCACATTTTTAAGAACTCGTTTCACTTCATCAACTAAATTTAATTTACTAATGAAATTATCTACTATTCCCTCACCCCTAGCAGCTTTCCCTAACTCTCGATTATGTCGATTTTGTTCTTCTAATGCTGCCTTCTCTGATTTATTTTTATTTACTGCCTGGACAATACCAGCTGTCCCACCTGCAACACTTCCTGCTGCTGCTATACTTGCTATTATTAGTAGAATTTAATGGGAGAATTCCACCATTCTTTTCTTTTCTTTTTGTAATTTAATATTCCCTATTATTGGACTACTTATGGAATACTTCTTTTTGTCAATAATAATAGTTTTAGAGGTATTTTTGTCAATGATGTTACGTAGTTTTAATTCAACCGTTTTATTATTCACTTGCACCGATTTTAATAAAAAATTTATAGTCTTGCTTTGCTAACCGATAGAACCTTGTTCAGATTACTAACCGATCTTAACCATTAAGAATTTCAATAGAATATTCGGCGTCTTCTAGCAATAAACCATAAACCATCAATGATGTTGTGGAAATATTCTTTTCGATATTAATTGTTACATCACAACCATTCTTAATAATATCTTCCGATTGTGCACTTAAATCAAATCAAAAAACAGGATATAGGTTCTTCCAATCTACAGGTGTTAATTGTACTTCTACTCCAAATTCTCGACACAAATTCCTATAAGCATCATATCCTTCCATAAACTGATTAATAGTATCATCAAATCTCAATTGAACAATAGGATAACGTGTTTGATTTAATGAAATTTGTAAACTTCGAATTGAATTAATATGGAAAAGACTATTGTTTTTATCAAAACTAGGAGTTTCATTCTTTTGAAAAACGAGTAAAAAATATCTTTGAGTATTTGATGTTCTAGTGAAATGCTAGTTAAATCTTTGTTCAGAAAAAGTGACAGAACTCTCAGTACGCTTCATAAACCTCACTGGAATTGGTTTGTTCGTATTTAATCGTTTCGTAATAGTTTTTTCAACCTCTAAACTAGGAGTAATATGTTTTATCCACCATTCAAGTTTTTTAATTTTTAGGTATGCTTTCCTCCCAGCCTTTCCATAAAATATTGCTTTATTATTTAAAGTGCGATGAACTACGAGTTTGAATTTCAATTGACATGATATTTTAGTGTAATCCAAATAACCGAATAACGGAGATAGTGACCAATCGACAGTTTGTTTACTCTTCCTGTTAAAATCACGTGTTTTCTGATATGAACTATTTTGTATACTGTTTAACTGTTTCACTATGTTTTTTACATCTTTCGCAATTCCTGCTGCGTCTGTTCCAGCGTGAGTTAAATCATCTGTAATTATACCATCATTATTATCTAGAAACCATCCTTCGATTTCATGCATTTTATTATTTTCACCTATTGTAACAAATCGAAGCATTGAATCTATCTTATGGAGGAGATATATCTTATCCAGGAGAATCACTTATGGTTTCTATATTTTGTGTTGCAACATCCAAAAGCATTTGTGTAAATAATCTTGGAAAGAAATTGTTTTCTAATGTAATATTGTCCGTAGCAGGTAATGGTGTTGTAAAATCAGCATCAGAATAGAGAGAATATTCACAGTGCAAAAATGAATCGGATAAATATAAATAACTTTGCTGATTATCAACTTCAAAAATTAAATCACCTCCAGTATTCACTCTTCCTGAAAATCCAGGATTCATAGCAACTCTTATATAGTCATTCTTTTTTTGATTGTAGCTAACGAACGGGGGATCGTCTAATCTAAATTTGCTTTCAATCAGAGACGACATTCTATTTTTATTTACTAGAAACAATCAGTTTGGTACTAGAATTTTGCTAATCCATTTCCCACGTTAGTGGTTAGGGACTGCATCCCATATCCTCTCATTTCTTCAATTGTTCTTTCATCATGTTTACTTTCCATCTTCGCTAATTTGGCAATTTTTTTTTCGTTTCCTCTAAAACCTTTTTTATCTTTTTGCAGTTCTTTAGCATCATTTCTAAGTTTACGAATAGCTTCTAGTTGTTTTAATATGTTTTGTGGCTTAACAGCATTTGATATTGCACTAACTGTACTACCTATAGCAGCTGCTCCTTTAGCAGCAGATGAAATCAAATCTTTATTATTTTTAATCAAGTCAACGATACTTCCGATTCCAGAAAAGATGACAGCTCCTTCTTTTTGAATTGTTTCTACACTGTCATAATGGCACACAGGTTTCATAGACAGTTCATGAGCAATTTTATTATTTGAAGCAAAATGTTTAAGATTGTGTTTATAAATTATAGGCATTCCTTAAGCTTAAATTTGACTTTTGGGAAAAATATTTGCGTTTGTGATTGGTTAGTAACCTGAGGAACTTTGGTCCGATCGGCTAAAGCCTCTGTTCAAGGTTCTATTAAGATTTGCGTGTGTGAATGGACAACAACCGTGACAACTTTATTAATTTTCTGTTGCACTTTATCTATTGCGTCAAGCAGCGTGTGATGTATTTTAATTTCTTTTCTATTAACTTGCATTTTCTTCTCATTCAACTTTAATGCTGTTTTAAGAGCATTTAACTTAATTTTAAGATTTTCAACTGTTCTTTATTTTTCTGATCATTTTTCTTTATTTCATTTTCTAAATTCGTTTTCAGGGTCTTTAATTCATTAAACTTTTGATTAAGTGTTTTCACTTCATTGTTTATACTATTCATGAATTTCGCTTGTTGTGTAATTCTGCTACTCAATTTATCAATATGTTTTTGAAATGTAAATTGCAACTGATGTAACTGTTGTAATAATTTTTGATCATTTTTGGTAAGTTATTCTAGCTCTTCTTTCAGTTGTTTATTTTGATTTGCATTCTTTAGAATAGCAGACTTTAAATTTATAGGAAGTAATATTTGATTGTTCTGCTAACCTTCTATGAAGTGTTGATATTGTTGCTTCTAGCTCTTTATCTTTTTTATCAAGTTGTAACAATTTTACTTCTAGCTCTTTGTCCTCTTTTTCAAGGTTTGATAGTTTTTCTGTTAATGATTTGTCATTCTGTTTTAGAAGCTTTGTTTCTTTCATTAGTAGAGTCAGTTCTTTTTTCAAGACATTTATTTGTCTATCAACATATTCTTTATTTGCTAACTCAGTATTTTGTTGTGGAAGAATAGAAAGATGTAACGGACCTGTTAAAATGTCTCCAGTTTTCATGATATAGTTGTCTAGTTCTATTTCTGATTCTTGATTATTCGGACTGTAAGCACACCAGCCAACATTTGTTAACATCATTTTTTTCTGTTAAAAAATATGTTATCCAACAAAGTCAACGGAACCAAGCTTCTATGCGAAATCTGTAATTTATCTTTTCGTAATAAAGCATTATTAAATAAACATATGAAAGTAGTTCATGCGACAGTGCACCCAGCACATGCGGCAGTACAGCCAGTACAAGTACAGCCAGTACATGAACAGCCAGTACAACCAGTACAAACAGTACAACAGATGCAACCAGTATAACAAAAAGTAAAACAAGCAAAAAGGAAAAAAACATGTAATGACTGCGGGAAAAGTATAACGTCGAAGAATTTTGCCCGTCACCTAAGGACATATCAATTACCACCACTCCCTAAAATAAAAGATAGACAGTGTACGAGTATGTGTTGTAACAAATTTTTCAGTAGTCAGGGGTTTTCCAATCATTATAACTGGTGTTTTACTAACACACGAAAATGCACTAATTGCGAAATTTTAAAACCCAAATCGGAATTTTATGATAGTAAGTACCACTGTAAGGATTGTTTAAAGGTACAAGTAAGATGCTCCAACTGTAGCAAAGTTTTATTGAAGAGAAGCTACCAACGTCATTCAGCCACTTGTGTGGGAAAGTAACTTTGGGTGGGAGAAAGCAACTTTGGCTGGAGGAAAGTAACTTTGGGTGTGGGAAGGTAACTTTGGCTGGAGGAAAGTAACTTTGGGTGAGGGAAAGTAAGTTTGGCTGGAGGAAAGTAACTTGGGGTGAGGGAAAGTAACTTTGTCTGGAGGAAAGTAACTTTGGGTGTGGGAAAGTAACTTTGCGTCTGTAGTAGTTTAGAGCCCTCCCCATACGCTGGGGTGAGTGGATATGGCTTCGTTTTGGGCTCCCGCTGCCAGGGTCCGTACGAGTCTAGAGCTCCTAGGGAGGGCAATATGGGCACAAAAGAGTGACGGACACACGGTGTCCGAAGTACTTTCTCACTTTAAAAAATGGAAAAATCCACCGTTGAACTATTGAATCCACCGATGAACGATGTGAATCCACCGATGAACTATGTGAAACCACCGGCAAATTACATGGAACCCCCCCCCCAGCAAATTATATGAGACCACTATTTAACGAGTTAAATAAAATGTAATACATATTATTTTTCTTAAAAAATATGATTAATGAAGCCCAGATGGTAAATGCCTATAAAATAGAACACGTACCAGTTTGAAAAAATTATCGTCATCCTATAAATCCTGTAAATACAAAGAAAGAAGTTAAATTCTGGTATCATCATAAATACATAGAGTTCGTTAAAGACTATAAAATAAAACATGGTTTAAAACCACATATTAAAAATGGATACTTACCACCGTGTCTACGAAGTTTCAGAATGTTTCTTGCGTATAATAATTTATGGTGGTTAATTGAGAAAGAACATTTAACAGCTTACGATCTAAAGGTATTAAATGAATTAAATATTCCTGTATATTCAACGAGATCGACGTTTCGCGACTCACCATCGAAGATGTAGTTAGTGAGTGGGTTTAGGTTATATAAAAAAATATAAAAAATTTATTAAAAAATGTATAATGGAGGAGGGTAACCTATATTGTACCTTGTGTAATAAGCAATTAAAGACAACTAGGGGATATCAATCTCATTTAAAGAGTCGCATGGATTTACAGAATGTAGAACGACATGATACAAGTAATATAACGAGAATGAATGAATATACAAACTATCCAAAAACATTACATACTGATATAGAAGTTAAGAGTATTTGATGATTATTCACATTCAGAATATAAAAAAGTTTTTAGTGTAATAGATGAATCTGAAGTAGATGTAAGGTTTTTATATGATGAACATGATGACTATGATGAATCTGTCGAAACCGATGAAACTTTTTATGATATTTTATCCAACTTTTATAGTATATTTAGAAAATCTTTCAAATGTTATATGAATGTAGAAGTACTTTACAAAAAGACTGGACCTGATGGAAATATTGAAGAAATAGTACAAGGCCATTTTAGTCAAACTCAAGTAATCTTAAATGTAAATGATATACAACCTATATTTGAAATAATGATAAATAGATTAAAAGATGCTATAACTGAAGCTCAATTGCGTGAATCTGGTTGGAAGCTTCTTAGAATAGTATCCAAGAAATTAGTAATTGAAAGATACAAAAATAATACTGGAGGTAGTTACATACCCCTGCCTTTCAGTTCACCACAAATAATTAACATACAAAACGAAGACAACTATTATTTTCTGTGGAGTGTTACAGCACATTTACATACTGCACGTCATCACAAAGAAAGACTAAGTCATTACAATAAAGAAGAATACATAAATGAATTTGATCTTTCTGATGGATTAGATGAATTTCCATATGATTATAATAAGCTAACAAAGTTTCATAAAAAGAACAAACATATAATAGAAGTAAATGTGTTTGAATTAAATGTGAAGTATATTTCTATTGGTAATATTACTCCCTCATATACTGGAGATGTTAAAGTTAATGACACTGTCTATGCAAACGTAAAAGAATTTTACTTAGATAATAAAAGTTTATGCCGAACAGAAATGCAATATAATGAACGCGGTAATAATATACACCATAATATTATTTACCAAGACGTTGTAATATATGCTGAAAAATATGAAATTATAAAAACATTAACACCCATAATGGCTAATCATAATAATTATAAAGGACGCGGTTTTCCCTCTGGATATCAACAGCAGTTACAGATGTTACAGCAGCAATATCAACAGCAAGCAATATCAACAGCAGTTACAGATGTTAATGCAACCAGCATAAGCAAATATATTATATTATGAAGAACATTACATATTGTGCAAAGATGTTTCTAGATTTACAAAAACTTCAGATCATACTAATTTCCCCTGTCTCCAATGTATGACGAGCTTTAGAACTGAAGAAGAAATGAATAGACATTTGGAGAATTGTCAACAAAATGAAGCAGTCAGAAATACATTTCCAAAAGAAGAACATTTAGAATACAATAAATGGTATTTCCAAAATAAAGTACCCTTTACAATATATTGTGATTTTGAAACATATGATGTCAAAATTACAGACAAATGTAACAGGAACTTATTTGAACAAAAGTCCTTATGTTGGGGAATGTACATTCATTCAAATTACCCCGAATTATTAAAATCAGAATATTATCAATATTATGGTGAGGACAGTGCTATAAAGTTTGTTAACACAATAGAAGAATTACAAAGACGTTTTTCACAATTGCTTAAAACAAATAAACCAATGCTTCCATTAACGTCTGAACAGTTAGTGTTATTTAATAATGAAAAGAATTGTTATTACTGTGGTAAAGAATTTACAACTTATAAAGTAAAAGATCATGATCATCTAAACGGATTATATAGAGGTGCAGCACATAATTCTTGTAATCTTAATGCAAATAAATTTAGATATAACTTTGTTCCTTTATATTTCTACAATGGTTCTAAGTATGATTTCCATTTAATGATAAACGATTTATTCTCATCTGAAACATTACAGCAATTAAGAACAAACGTACTATGTAAAACAGAGGAAGAATACTTTTCAATGCAATTTGGGAGTATTAGTATATTAGATGCATTTAGATTTTTTACTCCTTATTCATTAGAGTTCATGGGAAAAACATTGAAACCTGAACAATGTAAAATATTAAGTAAATGTAACTTGAAACCTCTAAAAGGCATATTTCCATATGAATATTTAACTGGAGATATCGCTAGAATAAATGAAATAATGCAAGAACAACAACTTCCTTCAAGTGACAAATTTAAAACAACATTAAAACAATCACAACTGCCTGAAAAAGATTATGGAGAAGCTGAAAAGAATTGGAAGGAGTTAAATTGTAGAACAATGTATAATTATACAATGAAATATCTTCAGATAGATGTATTAATACTAGCTGATCTATTTGAAAACTTTCGTGATACGTGTATAGAATATTATGAAATAGATCCATGTTATTGCTATTCTACACCAGGTTTAACATGGATAGCAGGATTAAAACATACTGGTGTTAAACTTAAATACTATAAAGAAAGTTCTTACGATAAATTATTATTCTTTGAATCTGTAATTAGAGGTGGCGTTTCATCAGTTTTAGGTAATAGATATGTTAAATGTTATAACAAGAAAGTAAACCCTCAAGAATATGGAATAATGAAACCTTTGTCACTAGAGGAGAAAGAAAAGATATTAGAAATTTTTCGAACGAAAGGAGAAGGAGTAGAACGTGAAAATACAATTGATGAGTTTATGAGAGAAAACTATTTGTTATATTAT
This sequence comes from Prostheceraeus crozeri, assembly GCA_907163375.1. Lineage (NCBI taxonomy): Eukaryota > Metazoa > Platyhelminthes > Polycladida > Euryleptidae > Prostheceraeus > Prostheceraeus crozeri. The sequence continues at coordinate 33,502 of CAJQUW010014897.1, forward strand.
GATTTTAATAGCTTATATTCTTCTTGCATGATACAAGAATTGCCTGCAGGTGAAATGGAATGGAGTGCTAATGATAAGTACGAACGAACTATTGAAGATGAATATGGTTACGTATTTGAAGTTGATTTACGATATCCCGATGAAATAAAAGATACAACAAAATATTTTCCATTCTGTCCTGAAAATAAAATACCTAATATAGACAACTTTACAGATTATCAAAAGTCTATATTACCTAAAAAATACAGACCAACAAAGAAACTCCTGTTAACACAAAGTAATAAAGGAAAGTATGTTGTTGAAGGAAGAATGTTAGATTGGTATTTAGATCATGGAATGATTCTCACTAAAATACACCGAAAATTAGTATATAAGAAATCTAAGTGGTTAAAAAATTATATAGAATTTAATATTGAAAAACGTAAAATAGCTAAAGGAAATAAAGATGATTTTGGAAACGTATTCTTTAAATTAATGAACAACGCATTTTGTGGTAACACTTTAGAAAATGTACGTAACAGGGGGAACATAGAAATAGTTTATAATAAAGATCGATTTCAAAATTTAACAAGGAAACCAACATATAAAAGAACTACTAGATTTAGTGAACTATGTGCTGTACATCTAAGAAGAAGCATTGTAAAACGTGACAAGTTTAATTTTATAGGATTTACTATATTAGAATTAGCTAAACTATTTATGTACAGTTTTATATATGATTATTTGGCACCTGCTTATGGCAAAAACTATAAACTGCACTTCAGTGATACGGATTCCGTTTTCTTAGAATTAACAATACCGTATAATTCTTCACTTGATAAAGAAATAGATAAAATAAAAGATATCATTCATCCTTCTGATTTATGTAAAGTAAAAGATGAGTTAAGTGAAGAGTACATAACAGAAGCTGTATTTCTAAAAGCGAAATGTTATTGCAATAATACAAAGTCTAAAACATCTAAAACATTAAAAGGAATTTCAAAAGCATCAATAGCTAAACAAATAACATTTTAAGATTATAAGAAGGCATTGTTTAATAATGAAATAAAATTAACATGTAATTATAGACTTTGTTCAAAGAAACATAAAATGTACTTAAAAGAGGAACATAAATTAGCATTAGATCCATTTGATGATAAAAGAAAGATTTTACCTGATGGAATAACTACTTTACCTTTTTAATTTCTGTAACATCTAGTCAGAGAACAAATGTTCGATTCAGAGTTTCAGTCGGGGCGAAGCTAAGAAATCTCCCCTTCCGATGGAGGGTCCCTCGAGGCGAAGGTTAGTCAGTGAACAAATGTTCTATAACTCTATCATGTACTTTTTTATCAATATTGATTGTAATAAATCCATAGTCGTTTGACCAAGCATTACTGCAATATTGTTTAAAGTCATCTTCATCTTTTATACATAAGTCTCTTAACAAATCATTTAGGTTTCTTGGATTGATTTCGAAAAGCATAAAAATATTAGCATTCATTCTAATAAGACTGCCGTCTAGTGATTCCATACTTAGCGTCAAATAAAAGACAATACAGTTATTGTGTCGTCCTCTTGTAAAATAATTTCTATGAACTGCCTGATCTCTGTTATTAACACAATCATCAAACACAACACAATGTTTTTTCGTTTTATTTAGTTTACTAGGATCTTGCATATTACCACTATCATCTATTAATTGTATCGATATGTGTTTATTTATTTCGTGTTCTACTAATTGTTTTTTTTTCGCTGATTCTTCGCACCAGGAACTTATTTCCTCTTCATACTCCGATTTTTCATATTCTTCAAACAGTGAAGCTGTAGCTGATTTTGTAAGATTATTTTAAAAACCATATTTCAAAAATTGATAAATAGGTTGTTCTGCTGTTATTGTATAAATGATAAGATTGTTATAATCCAAAAAGTTGGGTGTCGTGAGAATTTTAAATAATAGATACGTTTTTCCACAACCTGATCTTCCACTGATAACTGATAAAACTTTATTTGACAAGTTATGATGATTATTGAATTTCACTTTCTTGTTTAGTGGATATTTTACAGAACTGTTTTCACTCATTTTAAGTCAGCATTTTTAATTACACCTCTCGTAATAATAGATCTATCATAATCTCTTCACCTCCACAATTTATTGCCTTTCCTTTCTCATCTGTTATTCTAATGGTAATTGAATTAATTGTTTTTCGTATAACTGGAAAATATATTGATGATTTTGGGATTACATTTAAACTGTAACCAATCGGAACTGTAAATGCAGGATAACTGAAGATATTATTTGTTAGCTTTCCATTAACATAACCACCTTCTATAATATCACACTGAACGTTGATTGAATTCATTTCAGTTATTTTAGGTATATTTTCACTGATATGAAAACCTTGTACATAGAGTTTCTTTTTAAATCCTAATAGTCTTGATAAAGATTTGTCAATATCAAAATCAACTTGATGATTTTCATCTAAAGTAAGAGAAAATTTATTTACTGCTGGTTCAACTGCGAAATGTAATTGTTTCTTGTCTTTAAATTGAATACCTAAATGTCTTTTTATTTTATTGGAAATCGATTCAACTTCAGAAGCTCCAGGAAGAAAAGTTAATTCTTTCCAAGTTGTACCATTGTCATTTGAATATTTGAATCGGTCATTTACATCTTTGATAATATTTTGTATAGTGTTAAATGTTGAAAAACTGTTTAGTGCTACCTCACAATGTTTGTCTTGTTCTAAGTGAATAATAGGATCTAAATTACAAGTATGCGAGGAAGTAGTTGTTATAAATTTTAATGTCGTACTAGATTTTGATGAGGACAAAATCTCGATTAAATTTTCTAAATGTTTATTAATTTTTTCTAGTTCTGCCGAAGACATTTTTAACTAAATAATTTAGATAAGCTTTTGTAGTTTTTTCACTTATAATTTTCTTTTCCAATAACTGTTTCAATATTGCGTGTATTTCGTTAAAGCTAGAGTTATGTCCTTCTTTTGTTGCAGCTAATAAAATCTCTAATCTATTTATTAATTCTTGTGGATCATCGGGCAGGAAAACCGTTGTCTCTTTTAGTCCTGTTCCTGTTTTTGGGTAACCAGTCGGTGTTGAATAACCCGTCTGTGCTGAATAACCAGTTCTTGCTGCAGAAGCAGCCATTGGTGTTGAATAACCAGCTGTTGGCATTGGCATCTTTGTTCCTGTTTTACTGGTACTAGACATTTTGGATAATAAGGCATCTAAATTTTTATAACGCTTAAGAGTTTTTACAGTTCCAACCATATCTAAAATAGTTTTATATTTCAATAGAACATCAATATGATATTTATCTAAATCCGCTCCTCTTAATAAATCCACGAAATTTCTGTCTAAACTGAAAGCTGTTTTGTCTGGTGTAAAAATTAAACTTTCTTTAGTATTTATAAATTATTCTTCTCCACCTAAGAAAAAACTAAGAGCTGGCTTTCCATCTATAAATGAAGTAGAATGTTCAAATAGCATAGATTTTGGTAATTTCTTGTCTATGTTTCCTTCTAACAAACCATAATCATCCATGATGGTTTTCTGCACTGGATCAGATATATCAATTCGTTTATCATGATCTGCAAGTTCTTTCTCAAGAGTTTTGAGTGGTGCAATAGTTTTTTTCAAAATCAGTTTTCACTTGTACAATTAGGTGCATCTTTTCTAACATATCAGATTGAACGCCAGCTTGTAGCATTCGATATTGTCTATAATTTTTCTTCATAATATTTTTCTGTTTTATTAATTGTTCTAGTTGTTTTATTTTTGCCTCATTTGTATTCATTATTTTATAAGATAATATTTGAATTTTGTGGTAGCATAGAGATACAGCAAAAACACTTTACTGAACAACTTCTTTTTGTTCTATGGAACTTTGTTCTAACGTTTTTAATAAAGTTCTTATTTCTTCTAAAAAAGCTTCATTGTCTACTTTGTCTTGAGATTTAACAGGAATTTTAGTTGCTTCTCTAGCTAGCTATTTGATCAAATTTTTCAATCTCATCTAACGTAATAACATTGTCATCACACACTCTCTGGAAGTAGTAATGTAGTTTATCATATACTTTACATGGGCATGTTTCTTACTTAAGGATTTTCGTTTCTTAGACATTACAGATTTATCTATCACTGTTGCAAGTGAAGTTGTGAAAACCCCTGTACCTGTTAAAGCTGTAGCAACTACAGGAATTGTAAGAACGCCAGATGAAATGACAATAGTGAGAGCACTTAAAGAAATTGTTAAAAATGCTGCAATGCCTTGTGTCACATTCTTAACTATAGTCCATCTCTTTCTTAATTTATTATAATGTTCTAATCTTAACAATAGTTGCAATTCCTTATCTTTCATGTACCTGACTCCATCTTTATATTTTGCTATATCCATTTCATATGATAATGAAGGCTATAAGGGGGCTGATGGTTCTTTTGTTTTTACATCTTCCATTTTTTAAATGAATATTTTTCTTCATATTCATTTTTGATTTACTAAATTTCAGAAGGCCCCTATCTGCATTTTGTTTTGCTAAATTTCAAGAGGACCCTATTTTTGCATTTTGATTTGCTAAATTTCAAGAGGTCCCTATTTTTGCATTTTGATTTGCTAAATTTCAAGAGGTCCCTATTTTTGCATTTTGGATCAAGGTTTACCTCAGGTAGGGTTCTAATTTGGGCTGATTTTTTTCTTGTTTTGCAGGTATGTCATCTTTTGTTTTTTTACTGTGTCCTGGAACGGCCTTATCACCATTACTGCTTTACGCCGGGTGTGCTGGTAGCCATGATCTAGAATTTTACTGGAACTTCTCATTTCCAGCTTATGCTGACTACTTACACTACTTATAAAGTAACGGTAGATGACTTAATACATGTCATCACGCGGCAGCCTTACATTATACTCTGTTCAACATGTAAGGTGAATGACCTTTCTGAAGTCGTGTGTGATTGAATTCAGATATTATGTCTTTCTTCTACCCAACTCGGTAAATGTCTGTTTCATTTACTGAAATGATTAAATTCGTTTGGATTTAACGATAACTTCAATTCAACAACATTCATTTATATATCTCAAACATGATTGTATTTGTCATTTTTTAGCTTAATTTGAAATTTTTGTAATGTTCATGTTTTACATTTGTAAACTTGTTGATTATTTATTAATTCTTTAAGACTCCCGTGTAATATAATCGAATTCAATATTGTAACTTTGACACTTATTGTAAATATCATTCTTATATCTACTTATCATTCTTATATTCTTAAATATCATTCATCATATAGCAGTGATGAGTACCATGCATGGTAAGAGCGATGTATGATATCTGATTATTTATGGAATGCCTTCGACTTACATGTATTAAAACTGAATTCAGTATTGTAAGTTTGACTATCAAATGTCATTATCTCACTACTTACAAAACAGTAGTAACATTAATTCCCATGCGATGATGAAATTCATCCCAGCAGCCATTTATAATAGAATATAATGCTTACTAATTTAAATTATTAGTTAAAGTAGTCCTAATCAGGACTGATGGCGTTCTCCAATCCGCAAGTGTACAAAGGCAATGCTACTGTAACCATTGGATTAATCAGTTCTTAAAAGAACTCAATGTAGCTTTCTCGTGGCAACGAATTAATTAAAATTGATCAGCTTTGGCCCAATATCTGGTAAAAATAGAAATCTTAAGACTTGTAATACTACTCATTCTTACTGTTAATATACTAATACCATAGATTCCAAACACTGCCGTATACACGTTCAAAACAGACGTCTAATATACTGTACCGACTACAGATGCTGATAGTGGAAATAGAATAAGACAATGGTCAACATAGGTTAAGGAAATTAACACTAGAAAGACCAAAAATTTTTTAACCATTAAGGACCGTTGGGTCAATTGACCCACAACAAAAAAAAATACATAATGTCGGTGAACAATTTTTATTGAAATATGTAATAACAAAAGCTGAAAGTGTTGAGATAAGAATTCTCTCTCATCTGACTGTCTAAGAGGAACTGCACGAATTGCACAGGGGAGAGGAACACTTGCCACAAACAAACTTGTGACAGGAGCAGCATGTTACCTTTGTCTTATTGGACTTGCACGTTTGACATCTCGTCCGTTCTTCAGATGATCCGCTCTGCAGGGCTTGAGAACGAAGTGTAGAAATATTGAAATGAGGTGGACGCTTTCGGGACGGTGCCTTGCTGCAGAACAACTTTCCGATGTGTAACAAAAATTCTCTGCGTGTTCTTGCACTTCTCATGTTCATTTCCTTCGCCAAGATCCACGAATTGAGGCATAAGATGTCCAAAAGGTTGAAGAAAACCGCAAGCGGCCATCGCCTTGATGCGCACTTTGTAGAATACAACCTCAACATTTGGTCGGAAATGTCAACGCCGTATTTCGTGTTGTTGTATTTCGTGATAATTTCCGGTTTTTTCTTTGGATGGTTCTCATCGACTTTCGCGGATCTGTGCTCAGTTGATAAAACCAGCACAGTTTTGGTTGTTTTGACTTTGTAAGCCGCAAGCATTTGGTTTTCAGACTTGAAGAATGCAGATGAGTGAACCGGAATATGCTTTGAAGCAAGGCACTGTGCAACTTCCCTTGGAATTTCACGTCTATTTTGTCGAATCGTTCCCAACAGAGTTATGTTCCTCTGAGAAAGATTTTTGGCCAAGGAGCTGGAGGTGAAAAAGTTATCAGTCGTCACTGAAATGCCACTGTTGGTGTAAGCCTTGGTCAAGTTCATGACAACTGATTCAGGAACAGAAACGCGTGGATCACGTTGTTCATCCTTCCCTGTGTAAGGAACCGCGTTCAAAACATACTTGCTATCAACATCGCAAATGAACCAAAATTTGATTCCAAACTTATCGGGTTTTGCGCTAATATATTGCAAGAAAGGGCACCGACACTTGCAGGGGAATAGCTGTTCATCGACAGTTGTGTGTTGTCCAGGAAAAAAAGCATCACCGCACCTTTTCATTGCTGATTCCCATAGCTCTTGAATTGCTGCAAACTTGTTGGCTTCTCTTCTTTCTGACCTGGTTGTTTTATCATCAAAGCGTATATAGCGTTTTATGTCCTTGAATCGATTTCTGCTCATTGTCTCCTTGAACACATTTATTCCAAATTCTTGACTCCAGAATGATGATAGCGGCTCGTTCTTCCCTTGTAGAACGCCTCTAATTATGCACAGTCCGAAGAAGGCGAACAAATCGTTTTCAGAAATTTCAAACTCATGATTTCCTTGTCGGTTTGCTTCAGCTCTAGTGAAGTCAAGGATTCGAAGAATGCTGTCATGACCAAGAAGTTCGATAAAAATATCTTCTTCGTTATCAACTCTGTTCAAAATGAAACGAGTTGCACCAGGTCTTTGTCGTATAATGTTTCGTGCCGGTGCTCTTCCTCTGTCAGTGACGCTTCCAATATCCACCCGAGTCCAATGAGTTCCATCAGAGGATGTAAACTGCATTTCTCTCGCTTCAGCGCTTCTTCTGACGCTTTCTCTTTCAATAGGGTCTTCACTTTCGTCAGTACTTTCCTCTTCATCGCTCACTGCAGGAGATGGATCGTAGGCAAGTCCATTTTCAGTTTCATCGTCACTTCCACTCTCGTCGGAATCCACATTAGCTATAAGCAGTTGCGCGATTTCAGCTGCCGTGCGCCGTGATCGTGCAGCCATCCTGACAGAAAATGAACATTGACACTTCCTCCGATAGCAGTGAACGCTACTCCACACTCCGTTCACGAAAATAGCCAATCAATAATGTCACCTTCAATATCATAGAGCAAGAAAGTATGGAGTGCTGACCCATTGTTCATTGACTGTAACAAAAAGCGCGTGCACGACCAGTGAATGAACGCCCAGGCGTGGCTTCGTTAGAGTGTAGGCGCATTGTTCATTGACTGTAACAAAAAGCGCGTGCACGACCAGTGAATGAACGCCCAGGCGTGGCTTCGTTAGAGTGTAGGCGCATTGTTCATTGACTGTAACAAAAAGCGCGTGCACGACCAGTGAATGAACGCCCAGGCGTGGCTTCGTTAGAGTGTAGGCGCATTGTTCATTGACTGTAACAAAAAGCGCATGCACGACCAGTGAATGAACGCCCAGGCATGGCTTCGTTAGAGTGTAGGAATGAAGTGGGTCAATTGACCCAACGGTCTTTCATGCATAATTGGTAATAGAAATCGAAACTAACAAATCCGTGAAATTTATTTTATGCTTATATTCAACACATTACAGTTTTAGGAAAAGTCGAGGGAGATAAGTCAACTACTGCAAATTTTTAGAGGTGTACGGATTCAAATATTATCATTTCTGGGTCAATTGACCCAACGGTCTTTCTAGTGTTAAAAATGGATATTATAAAACAATAGGAAACCGATGACTAGAAATTGGAAAAGAGGAGGTAAAATATGGAAATACAACGATGCTACTACACCGATTACATATGAACTATATCTGACACTACACAAAGTGGATAATGGTAAAAGTGGATTAGTGGAAAGTGGATAATGGAGGTAAACAATAGAACTACAATGACACTCTACTACACCGAAAGCAATGAAACTATACACACTGTACCTAAGACTACACATGGAAAATACTATTTCTTCACTTGAATTTGTTATCGCCAGTTTCTTAATCTGTCTATAATACTTCATGTAATCCCAAATTTCTTCATTTGAAATACAATATATCGATCACTACTTCAGCTACCGATTAAGGGATATAAAACATAATACTGCAGTCCGTCAGTCATCAGCAGGTACTCGTCTAGTTGTGTTTCGACCCCTAACCTGAACACTCAAACCCAGACGTGCGGGGTCCCACACATAGTGGCTGACAAAATACTGAATAGGTAATGATATGCCTTGAAAGATATGTCACAAAGATAAATCAGACATCATTCAATTGTTGCGTTTCCTACATGTAAACTCATCCTGTCATTAAATTCATCCCATCAATAAATACAGTATGCTTTTTGCGATCCGCACATGTAAACAAATCCTGTACATCAATCTTTTCCTTTTCGATTCCCACAAGTAAACAGATCCTGTTCATCCTCGAATCCCATAAAGATGTAATCGCTGTGTGATAAATATGTAATCCGCCTTTACACAAACTTCGCCTCATACATCGAGACTCAACAATGGGAGCTCTCTCATCTCTCGTAAGCCACGCTAAGCGCTCTGTATTCACTCTTCACCGCCCCCCCCGTGGAAATTAGTACGATCTTCATTGACAAGAGGCCTAAAATCAACATATTTTCGACATATATTAGAATTCATTGATGCTTTCCTTTAGCATTGTGCTGGTATGGCTTTGGCATGTAAATCATACCCAATGTAAAATAACATACGAAAAGCATGGAAATAGATACAGAAATACGTGTATGCCAAAAAATATTTTGGCATGCATCCTTCGTACGTGATTGGGATTGAGCGATTTATAATGCAGATGATTCAATTTCAAATTATGTTGAATTAAAAAATGAAATCATCACTGCTGTTGATGTGTCTTGAATATCTTGAACGTGCGAAATCAATAGATGCTGGAAAAAAGTCAAAAGAAAACTGTGACCAATGTGGATCAATCGTTGTTTACAATGACTTGTTTGCATCTTATATGGTCCACGAAAGACAATTGAAGTTGAATATTACACAGTCTTTAGGATCTAGAATTGCTCACTACCGTCAATATGTTATTTAGTAGTCCTCATTTAGCCTGCTATCAAATAATACGCGTTGTGAATGTAATATCAAACAACATGAAAACATTTATGAACTTTCTATGATGGCATCTAAATTTTGAAAGCGGCGTACACTGTAAACCGTTGACTGACAATTGACAGACATTTTTCCTACAAAATCTATTTTGTCGGTCATTGTTAGTTCTTGTAGGATGATTCCCACTGAACACCTGCAATATCTGACAAAAAGCGACAAAATGAATAGCAATGAATTATAGCTTAAAGATTATCAAAAATGTAGGTAATTAATTAAATTATGTCAAAATAAATCATGGTTCTGCCACACAATGACACAGATTGCCCAAAAGTCGAGCAATCACTAATCGAAAAATCAATCAATATTCAACAGTTTTTGTTAAGTTAATTTGCATACAAAGCATCTGTTTCGATGTCGGTGGAGAACCTACAAATTGGTCGGATATCGCAGGATATTGGAGGTGACAATCGTCGGTTGATTTTGTCAGTAATTCTGTAGGATAATTGTCGGTCTACGGCTTACATTGTTGAACGGAATTTAAATATAGAAACATCGGAATAAGCGTTTAATAGCGGCAGGATGCTTTGTGTTCGGTAAGGACTTCAAATGCATGCAGATCTTACGGTAAAGGTCTGCTTGCGTTCGCTTGCAAAGAGGGATTGCACAGGCTTCCAAAGTGGCTACATTCAGGTCCTCCCGCCATACAGGACACACTGGTTGAGGAATCAGGATACCTTTCCCTCTGATATGTCTACATTGGTTGCCTTTTCCATGTAAGTTGGGAGGCATAAAATACCTTGAGGAAATAGTAAACTTCTCTAACCAATTCATTCCGATGTCTGAAATGTGAGTAACAGATAGTTCAAAGCATAGAAAACCGATACTCCATGATGATAAGGACACGGACATTGAATCATTATCCAGCTGTGACACCACAGAATTATATTGTTTGAATACATCACTTTGATAGAAGTGCAAACTGATTTAATACGGTGGCACATGCAAGAACTTACTAAGCGGGCAATAGGAAATTGTTTTACCTCTCAGAGATAGGAAAAATAGTGAGTAGGCTGTCCTTGACGTACGTTGGGGTAATATGGGACACTTAGAGATTACACACAAAAAAGCATATTTGCATATTAGATAAATATGATTATTGTTATTCGACAAGATCATCGACTGCTCATATGACAAAGCCTACCAATATGAACAAAAATGTGATCTTTTTTGACAAGAGGCCTTAAATCAACATACTTTAGACACGCATGATTGATGCTTCTTTTAACATTGTGCTGGTATGGTTTTCGTATGTAAAGCATACAAATAGATACAGAAATATACTAAAACATATTCTGGTATGCATCCTTCGTATGTGATTGGTATTGAGCGATTTACATTGTAGATTCCTAATGGTTCTATTTTAAACAGAATCAAGAGGTTTTCACAACAAGATTTTCTTGCTTTCTCTTAATATGACAATAAGAAATTACATTGATTTTTTTTGTTTAAGAGGAAAGTACATATTAGTTACATGAATTAGTCGCTATTTAATGAGAAATAAGTAAGGAGTGATTTATTTTATTGCATCTCAAAGTTAACACAAATTAGTCATCAAGTTTTCATTATTGCCTGATATGAATTTTTCATCGACTACGGATGTCCTATATTACCCGACGTGCAGGACATTTGGTACGTTTTACTCATTTATATTTTTATATATTTCTGATTGAAGGAATTGTTCATTTCATAAGATGTATTGAGTTGAAGACATGGTAATGATATAGGTACTCACAGAAAGCAGAAAACAGGAAAAGGTGGTGAAAAAGAATGAACGCTTAAGTGTCCTATATTAGATAGGAGAACTGTATATCTTGATAACATGTATACAAATATAGTCATTTCGTCGATCTCTCCCGGTAACTCAAAATTTGCAAAGACTATGGAAGGCGAAAGCTGAAGTCACACCAATTGTCATCGGCGCTTGGAGCAATAACTCTAAAGTTGAAGGACTTCCTCCGCAGACTATCAGGCAGCCATATAATTCACAAGCTGCAGAAAACAGCGCTTCTCGGAAGTGCACATATCCTCCGAATGCACCTAGGTCTCCCAGAGACTTGGTAAGTCTCCGAGACTAGGTATGTATCACCGACTATGAGTGTCGAGAGCAAAAAAATATTAACGATTGACAAACTGCCATGCAAGATATGTGCGGCTGGTAGGATTCAGCCCTGCGACCCCAGACTGTCTAGACTTGTTGCTCCACCAACTGAACTGGGAACGGCTTGCATGCAACCATGCCAATAGGCAGGATCATGTTAAACGCGATGATGACCGAGTAAAAACACACAAGTACCATTCTTTGGAGCATAAACCAATATAGTGTGCACTGTAAATCATAAAGTGCTGTTTAAGTTCCAGTCTGAGTAGTAAATAAAAGAGTACTGAGATTACCGAACTTAAAATCACTGAAGTCCTAAAATACTTATTAAGTTCTGATTGAGTACTAATATGATGAAATAAAAAGGGACGGATAGAAAACCGTGAAATTCTGACTCAGCTACAGCAAAGACAATGCTGATGCATCGAGCTGTGTCACTGCAATGCCGAAGCATCCTGTCACATTTAAATTCACAACAATTCTCCATTGTATCAGTCACGATTCTCCCTGCTAGCTTGCTTGATGACGGTCTAAGACATAATTCCTCTTACGTACTGTCAGCGTTTGCCGACTGTGCTTCAGTCCTGCCAACGATTCCATCCTCTCCTGCTGTGATTTGATTTCTGCCAACGCTTACGCACTTAGACGACTGCGGTTTGAGCCTTGTGCATATTTTGTTGATCCAAATGTATTTCTGTTTAATTGCCAAAGCAGTTCTTGGATGGAGGTGCACATTGGATATAGCGGGTTAGATATGCCGCACGGCATTTTCCATTTAGTGGAGGAGCTTGTCCCATGCAACTCACTAAAGGAGCACTAAAAACGAGTCTTCTACTCAAACGATTCTTTCTACGAATTTGAGCTTCGCTGCAGACTTCTTTCTCTACTCTACGAATAATGATTTATATGAGCAATACTCACAATCTATGGTAATAGTCACTTTTTCATTTCCAGTTTGGACAAGTGGCCAATTAATGACGGATCTTGAATGGCGTGGTGAGGCTGGCAAATGGATTGTTTTCTTTGTTTTCCATGGTAAACAGGACCTTCCATATCCTGAGATAGATCTGTTTCCGCTATATGCATAACCTGTTCGATATATCAAACAATCTGAAACAAGAAAGTAGCAGAAATATAAAGCTGATTTAATCTGCAATTCTGTCATGAAGCGATCTGAAAAGACGATTTGTTGAAAGGACGTTTAGTTTGGTGGCATCTAATTTTAGGAACATAACATGCAAGGACAGATATCATCGGCCATATTGATTACTTTTCATTTGTGAGAAACCGAAAACCGCCCACGTAGCTCCATTCACAATCTTTCGAATCCTGGCGTACTTTGGAGTGACGAAAGAAAGAACACGTGAGAACGGTGCGAGAGGTTGACGTTCTGAGTTCTGAAGTTGCCCAAGATGCTGTCGACTCTTCATATGAGGTAGATTTCAGTGGCATGTGGATAATTGACAGAGATACGAACTGGTACAGAGGGGTCATCAAAGAGACTTGGTGGTCTATAAAGTTTGTTTCCTCTAACCGAACAAAGGGGTCACTTAGGGCAATCTAAGTGACTTCTGGTTTTCCTAACTTTTTCTTTGTGTTTCCTTTTCTTAATTATTACTTTCCTTGCATATCAGTAGTAACACAGAACTCTATATTTCATATTGATTTTCTTCATCTGTATTTTATTGACAGCTTCACTTGATATGTGTTCTACCTGTACATCTGTGACATGAATATCTCATTCACCTGACGATGGCTGTGCCAGTCGAAACGCCTCGCCAGAATAAATAGATTACCGCAGCATCACGGTTTTCGGCTTCTCTCAAATGGAAAAAAAACTTAAGGACAGCTATGCAGAGCACAAGATCCTGTGGAAAAGTGGAACATTGTTACAGCCTTAAGCATCTGTACGCATCATTTGTTGGGCAATTTTGATTTGACTTTGTTGCCATGTCATTCATTTTATTCACTATAATTCATCAGAGGTACTGAACAAACATTCGACTTTTGACACGTAAAGTCCAATAATTTAAATAATGCTGCTGATGGAAAAGGTGGTATTACCACACATTTGAGGCCAATATTGCCCACTCATAAAACCCAAATGAATTCATGCATGTATTTCTTATCGGATTCTTCTCCATCAGTGGAACTTATTTGATTAAGCTGCTTTGCGATATACTCTATGGGTAAAGCATGTTGTAAACTATATTCTGCAACCAAGCTATATAAACTTCACACAAAGAAATTGCGCTCGCTCAAGCAGGTGTTATTCAAGCAGTTGGCCTGCCCGAAAATGAAAGGAATATAAAGTAAAATGAACATGAAAATTCACATTGATTACACGAAGTCACAATAAATGACAAATATTCATGAACAATTGATAACAGTCATAAATCTGCCGGCGGGTACGTGATTCAATTTGTTTGCAGATGTCACTCTTGTAATGATACAGCAGTACCATGGGGTAAGAAGTATACATGTATTAGGTAGAGTAGGAACTCAGCATTAATTAAATCTCCAATCTGCATTCAGTTTCGGTTTCATTAAAGGAACTCGAGTTGAGACCGAGCATCACATGTGAGATATGCAAATCTTCTTCAGTTTTGAAGAATTACCACGGAAATGACTGATCATGGTAGTAATAGAGAAGGAATAATAGTTTTCTACAGATCCTTCGCGTCATGACAATTCCTTGGAGAGGTAGTGTTTGTTAAATTAGCAATGCAATGGGTGACTACCACTTCAATGCTTAACCCTCAGAGACTTGAGGGGGTGTCCAGTGGACCCTGGAGCCATATTTTTCCATTTCATTTTTTGTGCTGAGGATACTTGCCCGGTCATGCCAATATAAAATCATCGAATTTGACGGTGATTCCGCATGTAACATTTCATTTCAATTGAATCAGTAGAAGTGCGGTAGATAGTCAGGTCTCAGATGGTGTAGAAATTCCCATAATAATTTTCTTACTGTCAAAAGAAAGGGATTTTGTGCATATCGACCATAGTAGTATAGGGTATGATATCCGGCGCAACGCTTCGCTACCACCGGATATCACACCTATATGAAAAAAATGAGAATAAAATTACTAATGCAAAATAGAGCGCCTCCCGAAATTCATAACATGAGAAATGAGAATTACTAATGCAAAGTAGGGTCCTCTCGAAATTCATAACATGAGAAATGAGAATTACTAATGCAAAGTAGGGTCCTCCCGAAATTCATAACATGAGAAATGAGAAATACTAATGCAAAGTAGGGTCCTCCCGAAATTCATAACATGAGAAATGAGAAATACTAATGCAAAGTAGGGTCCTCCCGAAATTCATAAAATGAGAAATGAGAATTACTAATGCAAAGTAGGGTCCTCACGAAATTCATAAAATGAGAAATGAGAATTACTAATGCAAAGTAGGGTCCTCCCGAAATTCATAACATGAGAAATGAGAATTACTAATGCAAAGTAGGGTCCTCCCGAAATTCATAACATGAGAAATGAGAATTACTAATGCAAAGTAGGGTCCTCCCGAAATTCATAACATGAGAAATGAGAAATACTAATGCAAAGTAGGGTCCTCCCGAAATTCATAACATGAGAAATGAGAATTACTAATGCAAAGTAGGGTCCTCCCGAAATTCATAACATGAGAAATGAGAATTACTAATGCAAAGTAGGGTCCTCCCGAAATTCATAACATGAGAAATGAGAAATACTAATGCAAAGTAGGGTCCTCACGAAATTCATAAAATGAGAAATGAGAATTACTAATGCAAAGTAGGGTCCTCACGAAATTCATAACATGAGAAATGAGAAATACTAATACAAAATAGGGTCCTCCCGAAATTCATAACATGAGAAATGATAATTACTAATGAAAATAGGATATTCCCGAAATTCATAAAATGAAATTACAAATACATATTAGCAACAGCAATAGTTACAAGACAAGAATGCTCATTGTATTAAAATATTTGCTTAAAATATTTGCTTAAAAAATGGAAGATGAAAAAGCAAAAGAACCATCAGCCCCTTTATATCCTTCATTATCATATGAAATGGATATAGCAAAACACAAAGATAGAGTCAGATGTATGAAAGATAAGGAATCGCAACTATTGTTATTAAGATTAGAACATTATGATAAATTAAGAAAGAGATGGGTTAAAGTTAAGAATGTAACACAAGGCATTGGAATAGTTTTAACAGTAAGTTTAGGAGTATTTACAATTATAATAATTTCAGGTGTTTTAGTAATTCCAGAAAATTGCTACAGCTTTAAAAAGTACAGGTCTTTTTGTAACTTCAAGTGCAACAATTTTAGAAAAATCTTTAGTATCAAAGAAACAAAAATCATTAAAAAGGAAATATGAACATGTTAAAGAAGTATATGATAAACTTCATTATTATTTTCAAAGATCAACTGATGATAATGCAATTACTTTAGAAGAGACAGAAGCTTTCGACCAGATCGCTAGAGAAGCAAAAAGGATTCCTGTTAAATCTCAAGACAAAGTAGACAATGAAGCTTTTTTAGAAGAAGTAAGAACTTCATTAAAAACGTTAGAACAAAGTTCCACTGGCAAAGATTGACAAGGAAAATGACTAGAACGAAAATAAGTTGTTCAGTAAAGTGTCTTTGCTGTATTTCTATGCTATCAGAAAATTCAAATATTATATTATAAAATAAAATAATAAAAATATAATGAATACAAATGAGGTTAAAATTAAACAACCAGAACAATTAATAAAACAGAAAAATATTATGAAGAAAAATTATAGACAATATCGAATGCTACAAGCTGGCGTTCAATCTGATATGTTAGAAAAAATGCACCTAACTGAACAAGTGAAAACTGATTTTGAAAAAAACTATTGCACCACTCAAAACTCTTGAGAAAGAACTTGCAGATCATGATAAACGAATTGATATATCTGATCCAGTGCAGAAAACCATCATGGATGATTATGGTTTGTTAGAAGAAAACATAGAAAAGAAATTACCAAAATCTATGCTATCTAAGCCATCTCTTAGATTTTACTTAGGTGGAGAAGAATTATTTATAAATACTAAAGAAAGTTTAACTTTTACACCCGAAAAAACAGCTTTCAGTTTAGACAGAAATTTCGTGGATTTATTAAGGAGAGCGGATTTAGATAAATATCATATTGATGATCTATTGAAATATAAAACTATTTTAGATATGGTTGGAACTGTAAAAACTCTTAAGCGTTATAAAAGTTTGAATGGCTTATTGTCACCATTCAAGTCAAAAGGAGCAAAGATACCAATGCCAACAACTGGTTATTCAGCACTGACAGGCTATCCACCATTGAGCGGTTATCCCAAAACAGGAACAGGACTAAAAGAGACAACGGTTTTCCTGCCCGATGATCCACAAAATTTTATAAATAGATTAGAGATTTTGTTAGCTGCAACAAAAGAAGGACATAACTCTAGCTTTAACGAAATACACGCAATATTGAAACAGTTATTGGAAAAGACAATTATAAATGAGAAGGACTACAAAAGTTTATCTAAATTATTTAGTTAAATTGTTAAGTTTAAAATGTCTTCGGCAGAACTAGAAAAAAATAATAAACATTTAGAAAATTTAACCGAGATTTTGTCCTCAAAAAAATTTAGTACGACATTAAAATTTATGGCAACTACTTCCTCGCATACTTGTAATTTAGATCCTATTATTCACTTAGAACAAGACAAACATTATGAGGTAGCACTAACCAGTTTTTCAACATTTGACGCTATACAAAATATTATCAAAGATGTAAATGACCGATTTAAATATTCTAATGATAAAGTCAAAACTTGGAAAAAACTGACTTTTCTGCCTGGATCTTCTGAAGTTGAATCGATTTCCAATGAAATAAAAAGACATTTCGGTATTCAATTTAAAGACAAGAAACAATTACATTTCGCAGTTGAACCAGCAGTAAATAAATTTTCTCTTACTTTAGATGAAAATCATCAAGTTGATTTTGATATTGACAAATCTTTATCAAGACTATTAGGATTCAAAAAGAAACTCTATGTACAAGGTTTTCATATCAGTGAAAATATACCTAAAATAACTGAAATGAATTCAATCAACGTTCAGTGTGATATTATAGAAGGTGGTTATGTTAATGGAAAGCTAACAAATAATATCTTCAGTTATCCAGCATTTACAGTTCCGATTGGTTACAGTTGAAATGTAATCCCAATATCATTAATATATTTTCCAGTTACAAGGAAAACAATTGATTCAATTACCATTAGAATAACAGATGAGAAAGGAAAGGCAATATATTTTGGAGGTGAAGAGATTATGATAGATCTATTATTACGAGAGGTTTAATTAAAAATGTTGACTTAAAAAATGAGTGAAAGCAGTTCTGTAAAATATCCACTAAAAAAAAGTGAAATTCATTCATCATCATAACTTGTCAAATAAAGTTTTATCAGTTATCAGTGGAAGATCAGGTTGTGGGAAAACGTATCTATTACTTAAAATTCTCACGACACCAAACTTTTTGGATTGTAGCAATCTTATCATTTATACAACAACAACAGAACAACCTATTTATCAATTTTTGCAATATGGTTTTGAAAATAATCTTACAAAATCAGCTATAGCTTCACTGTTTGAAGAATATGAAAAATCGGAGTATGAAGAGGAAATAAGTTCCTGGTGTGAAGAAGCAGCGAAAAAAAAACAATTAGTAGAACCCGAAATAAATAAACACATATCGATACAATTATTACATGATAGTGGTAATATGCAAGATCCTAGTAAACTAAATATAACGAAAAAACATTGTGTTGTGTTTGATGATTGTGTTAATAACAGAGATCAAGCAGTTCAGAGAAATTATTTTACAAGAGGACGACACAATAACTGTAGTGTCTTTTTTTATTTGACGCCAAGTATGTATTCACTAGATGGTAGCGTTATTAGATAGAATGCTAATATTTTTATGCTTTTCGAAATCAATCCAAGAGACATAAGTGATTTGTTAAGAGACTTATGTATAAGCGATAAAGATGATTTTAAACAATCTTGCCGTAATGCTTGGTCAAACGATTATGGATTTATCACAATCAATATCGATAAAAAGGTACATGATAGAATTATCGAACAATTATTCTCTGACTGAAAGTGAATAGAAATGCTCTCTGACTAGTGCGTTATAATTCCTCTTCCCAGTCTTCACTATCATTGTATTCACTATCACTGTATTCCATTATATTACATTCTTTTTTTATTCGTTGAAATATTTCGTCTTGAACATCTTCTCCGTTATAAGGTAGCATAATACCATTTGCATCAGGTGCTTGACGTTTAAGAATATTTAGTTTACCAGTGAATCCTTTTTCTTCAGTGTTACTATTTTTATCAGGAATACTTATACCAGTTTCTAAGGATCTTTTCCATGGTTTATTAAGAATTGTTGTCAATGTTTCGCCATAGTATAATTGTATAAAATCTTCTACTTTTACTTTAGTTTTTGTACAGCCTTTAAACGTTTTCTTTTCGGCTATTCTTCCATGTTCATCTACAGTGATACAATATATTATTTTAGGAGCAATGAATATTGCAAATATAAATCCGCCATTCCCATAATCATTTTTCCCTTGACACAATTCCCCACCAACATATCCAGCAGCATCTAATTTATTGAAGAGTTCATTGGAAATGTACATTGAATCAGTATCTGTATAATGTATGTGTTTTTCTTTAAAACCATTAATTTCTAAAATAAAGTTGTTCATGATTCGTCTAGAGTGAGCAAGAATAAAAGAACCTAAATGTGATGGCATGAATCATGTCTTTTCAGTGTGTGTAATATTAGCTTTAAGAAATTCATCATCTTCCATTTCTACTTTCACTAAGAATTGGTCATCATTTACTTTTTCAAAATCTTTTACTTCTTGAGTGAAATTTTTTCTCAATGTATTCTCATTCCATAAATGATATTTAGTGGTTATGTCTTTTTGTACAGTTTTTCCATATAGTGACTTCATTAATAATTTAATTAACTCATCACCTACAGTGGTTCCTTTTATTTTAAATTCTTTTCTTAATTTGAAGAGCCTTTCAATGTATTTTCGAAATGGTGAAACGTGAAAAATTTTCTTCATAGATTATACCATCTGTAATATATAATATTTTTCCACCACATCCAACAATTTCCTGTATGTCTACAGAAGTTAAAACATCATAACACATTCCATTCCTAAACCTTATTATTTCTTGATTGCAATTGTTTTCATTTTTACCTTATCTTTCGCAGGAACTGGTTGAAAAAACATCTCATCAGGATAATGAAACACAACTGTGAATATTCCAGTTTTAGGACGAAATGATTGAGTGTTAAATTGATATAATACTGCTTGTTCTTTTTGTCTAAATTTTCTAGCGGATTCAGCTTTAGGGTATTCTGAATGTTCGTCATATATAGCTGATGGATATAAAGATGTTGCATCAAAAGCCATTAAGAATTCATTTTGTTGTTCGAATAGTTTATGTCTAATTTCTTTACAAAGAGCATTGTTGTCTTTTAACTGATTATTCTGTTTCATTAAATCTATTAAATTATTACCAGGTAAATACCGCTGTAATATAGCTATCAAGATGTTACAAAATGGAGATGTATAATTTCTTATATTTGCTGACACTCTTCCACCTTTAACAGATTTTCTAACATAGTTTCTAGTCCATAAATCAGTATGTAAGTGTATAAGTGTATTGTCCTCTTGTACGTTCTTCATTCAACCGTTAAATGTTAAAGCGGAGGATGTTAAATTATTAGTCATATCTTCACCAACTAATTCTCGCATAACATTATTATACTTGTAGATACAAAATGCTAATGAAAGAACATCGTTAATTAAATACGGTTTCCACTCATGTTCTTTTTCTTTATAATTGTCATGTGTAGTTTCTCCAATTTCATAATTTAATTTACACATATTGGTGGGGATTTTAAAATTGTCGCACCATTTGGAAAGACTCGTTTTCACGTGTTGATAGCTACATTTCATTACAATAGTTTGAAGTAGTAGTATATGAGGATTTCGTTTGGAAGATTGTTGATTAGATCTAGAGGAACATTGTTGCTTAGATCTAGAGGAACGTTGGATATACTTACTAGGGTGGTCCACAAATATATGGGAAAAATAAAACATTCAAATCGCCTCGCTCCCTTTATTTTCTTGTTTCAATACATGTTTTGGAATTCCAGTTCAAATTTCAGCTCAATCGGAGAGTATTTAGCGGTCGCGCCCAAGAATCGAATTCAGGAGTAGTCAGACTTCGCGTTTCTTCGAGCGTCATTTTATGAATCGTAATACAACTTCTTGCGTGTTATGAGTCACTTCTGTATGAAGCGCACGCCTATGAGTGAACAGAAAGGAAGGAAATGATATATTGATTAAAGAACTTGCCACCGAGCGGTCAAATACACCTTTCACATAATAGAGTTCAGTTATCTTGCGCGTTCAATATCATTCGTTCCCTGAGGTGTCGGCCTGAATAACCTTATACCGTACATTGAACTCGTCTTGTGTTTTTCTCCGACTGCTATCTACACCCTGTTTCGTACACACTCGTATCAACTGTTTATCAATCCGTGCAATCAAGGTGAGTTTATTTGAGATCATCTAATTGTACATGTATAAACTCGAGCCGATAGTGATAGAAAAATTCTTATCCAACAATAAGAGATGACATCTACCTAATGATAAGCTAACTATATTTTCTCAGCAAAGATATAATGAAATAACGCATTTGTTAAACCACATATTATTCATCCACATGTATAGACTAACAAGTAATGGATCTCAGCCTTCAACATATCACACCTGCCGGCAAACGAATGTTTCTTAAGCGATTCGTTACAGAATAAATAATTAATAAATTCGGGGATCTTAGGCAATATAATATTGATGGTTGGTTCAATTAATAAATCCTCTACAAAATAAATAATGATAAAAAATTACATGTACTTATTGTTAGGGATTTTATTCGTTTTACCCTGCATGTCTGTTTACCAGAAAAATATTTTTATGTATTTTAGTGGTTAAAATAGAAGCTTTCATGAATTGATATTGTATAATGAAACACTTGCTGTACACATGCATATCCTGTCGCAGTACATGTACCTATATTCAATATTGATATTTTCTTTGTAGATATGGCTCGAAAGCTGGATCGAAGATATGGTCCGATTGCTGGCTGATCGGAATATCTACCAGAACCATCAAAACTCAAGGTTTGCCATCTAAACATGACGTGCTGCTAAAATACAAGTATCATCATGTAGAGTTGAATCAAACTGCTCGCGAGAGTTGCAAAGCAACATTAGAAGAGGTCTTGGGTTTCTGGAACAGAGCGCGAATACCAACAATGATGACAGAAAAAGCAATTTCAAAGCTAACGAGATTTGTAGCGAAGTACAATGATTTGAAAAAGAATAAATACAAGAAAAGTGATTCTGCTCGTATGCATGAGTCTATGTTCACAGCAGATCTTCCGGAGTTATTTGACGTAGAACATCAGAATGCTTTGGAGATAATGACAATTCAAGAGGACATCAACTTCTTGATAATCCAGCGTGAAGATGTTCGAGAGCAGCGTATGGCTGGTATAGATGTGGAACTTGCCCTCAAAGAGAAACGCAAAAAGGAAAGAAACGAAAAATGTGAGATTCGCAGAGAAAAAGAAGAGGAAAGAAAGAGACTACTCGAAACAACCATGGAAAACAGTAGCGCTAGTAATAGCGAAAAGGAAGATATTGCCGGTAATGAGCCTACCACGTTGTACAAACCATTCATGAAACATTCGCGTAAAAGTTCTTTGTCCAAGGAAACTGATACAGACTATGTATCCGTCACGCTTCCAAAAAAAATTCTCACTAAGTCTGTGACAGGTGCGTATACGATTTTATGAAATTAGATAAATCATATAAAATTATGTACATTCATCTTCAGGTGTTGCTGATCGGTTTGGTCTATCCAAAAGACAATTATTCGCTACTGTGGCTACAGTATTGAATGAATCGACATCTTCGTCAGTTCAAGATTTTGTGCTTTCGCCTACCTCAGCACTACGTTCACGAACATTTAATCTACAAAAAGTCTCCGAAGAAGTGAAGATAGTACCACATTCCCAAACTTCTGTACTGTTCACTGGGATACTAAGTTGTTGGCGGTAGTCGTTAGCGGAGACTTTCCAATTAAGATATCCGAAAAATTACTTGGTGTTCCTGATATAGACTCATCGTCTGGAATGTATCAGGCGAATGGCATACTGGGGATTCTACGTGATTGGAACTTACAACGGAAGGTCTTTGCACTTTGTTTTGACACGACTTCTTCTAATACTGGCGTTTTCAACGGTGCTGCTGCTATATTAGAAGAACTTTTGAATAGGAAATGTCTGTGGTACTATGGAGGTTATGGAAGCCGGAGTCAGTAGTATATAGTGTGACATCCGGCGCGACGCTTCGCTTCGCTTTGCTTCGCTTCGCTTGCGCCGGATGTCACACTTTTGCGAATTTTTTCAAAAAAATCAAAATTTCAAAATTTCAAAAATTTAGGTAGACTTCAAATTTCACGTGGCCGAAGGCCGAAGGGCGAAAATTTAAGCGTTTTTAAAAATACCCAATTTTTCAAATTTTTCAAAATCTTAAAATTTGAGAATTACAATTTTCACCCCCGCTTAAATCATGACCGTTGCAGGACACCGAAAAAATCATAAAAGTTAAGAATCTCAAAATTTGTGAATTACAATTTTCTCGCTTAAATCATGACCGTTCCAGGTCATGTAAAACCGGACACCGAAAATCATAAAAGTTGAGAATTTCAAATTCATGAATTTTATCCATCTTTTAGGTTTTTAAAATATAACATGTGACTAATAATATTTCTTTAAAAATGGAAGAAACAAAAGTGGATGAAACCGCAAGAATATATCCTTCATTATCATATGAAATGGATATTGCAAAACACAAAGATAGAGTACGTTATATGAAAGATAAGGAATCTCAATTATTACTTAGATTAGAACATTATAATAAATTAAGAATGTGACACAAGGCGTTGGAGCATGTTTAACAATTTCTTTAGGCGCTCTCACTATTGTCATTTCATCTGGCGTTCTTACAATTCCACTAGTTGCTGCAGCTTTGTGATACAATTAGATTTTAGTTGTACGTTAGGGAAGTTGTTTTAATTCAAGCACGTCAGCACAATCACATGACGCCAAAGCATCTGGCAGCTGTTTTCAATTCTCTCTCTCTCCTGTCATTGTTCCGTGTGCGCTAGAAAGCAAAGTTCTCATTTGCAATGTCTTCCGTCAGCAAACTAGAGAGAGAATTTTGTTGCTTCGTGGATCAAGTTGTGCCTCTTATTTCACCAGACCATCTGGATTTCTTCAAAACGATAACAGCAAATTTTATCAATGAATCACTAAGAAAAAAACAGAAGACGAGTGGAAACGAAGAAGATAAAAAGAGAGAAGTGTTTGAAATAATCCGAGATTCATTCAAGGATGTTGACAGCAGCAATTTACCTGTATTTCTCGAGAAAAAGGATATTATAAGTACATCATCGTGCATATCTTCATTGAATAAACTCATTGGTTTTGAGAAAATTACACATCGGAATCTTCTACGCTGCTATGTTTTACAAGGAGAAGTGCTTCAGCGACTGAAGTTATTGTCTAAAATGAATTATACAAAATTCGTGAAAGAGTTGAATGAGACTCATAACATTAAATTTTCACGTTCATATATAACATTATTAATCAAATTGTTCAAAATGTCAAGACATTATCCAAATTTAGCTAGTTCCTCCTTATCAATTCATTTTGTGATGAAGCATTTTACATATCTGGAAGATTTCATTGATCATGAGAAAGAAGAAGAAAAGCGAAGATTAGCAGAATCCATATTTGATTCACCCAATGTGCAACAAACTGAACAACAACCTACTGGTCTAACGCAGGAATTTGAAGACTTGGAAATGTTGGACTCTACTTCATAAGTAACAAGTAGTAACATTTATTGCAACTTATTTGAGTGGAGACTGAAAAGTGACAACAGTGTTGAAAATTTGGATTTCTGTTTTTCATATAAATGTTGGACTCTACTTCATAAGTAACAAGTAGTAACATTTATTGCAACTTATTTGAGTGGAGACTGAAAAGTGACAACAGTGTTGACAATTTGGATTTCTGTTTTTCATATAAATGTTGGACTCTACTTCATAAGTAACAAGTAGTAACATTTATTGCAACTTATTTGCGTGGAGACTGAAAAGTGACAACAGTGTTGACAATTTGGATTTTTGTTTCATTTAAAATGACTGACCTGATCGAGTTTTTTAAATTATATGGAACGCAAACTACGACAAATTTCGACCTAAAAAAATCGCACATCAATTGGGAATAAAGAATTTTTATGTCCTAATGAGAGACGAATTACAATTGATCAAAAATAAGCCAACTGTAAATTTCATAACGAATCTTCACACTTCAGACCAAAACGGCGTACATTGGTCAGCAGGTATCTTTAGTAAAAACGGAGATAATTATTATTTTGACTCATACGGACTTCCACCTACAAATGAAGTAAAAGAATTACTTGGAACGGGAACATACAATACGTTTCAAATTCAAACACCAGGCACTACCTATTGTGGTCAATTATGTTTATACGTTTTGTACAAATTACAAAAAGGAGTACCATTTCTAGATATTATGTTAGAGTTAAACAACCTATAACTCAAGCGAAGCTAGCTAAAGCGGCACCTAAAGGTTAAAGCTCGGTTTTCTGTAATTCATTTTGATAAAAACGGCCTCTGATATCCTCATTATCTAAATCTTTAATTTCATAAGTAAACGGATAACTTTGATTTATTTTACAAATTTCAAATATCTCTTTCGTCCAGTATCCGACGAAGCCCTTTTCAAATTTGTTCTTGTATTTAAATATTCTAACTCTATCTCCAATTTTAAATTTCGGCTTAAGTTTCTGCAAATTCGGATTACTCTCATTCGAATAATTATTTTCGAATATTTTCTTTCGTATTAAATCAGGGTCGTCAGAAGCATTCTTTGGAGTTTCTTCAATACCAGAATGAACTTTATTATTGTACTCTTCTACAATTCCTGGTAATATCTTCAACCATTTCTGATTTCTTTGCTCAGTAAATTTCTTGAATAATTTATTTTTTAACGTCCGATTGAATCTTTCTATCACTACGGCCTTCCCTGCATTTTCAGTTGAATAAACAGTATCAAATAGTGGCTGAACGTTTCGGTTATAAAATTCCGACCCTTTATCAACAAACAATTTTTTTGGCTTTCTCTTACTTTCTTTAAAGATTATTTCAAACGCATATTTAACTGATAGACCACTTTTATTTTTTAAAGGTTTTACCCAAGCGTATCGTGTATATAAATCTATAACGGTCAATGCGTATTTATAATCTTTTTCATTCGGCATATGAATAAGATCAGCACTCCAAATATCATCTTTATTAAATACTTTTACTTTCAATAAATATTTAGGCCTTCTGTATTCTTTATGAATTTCGGAGGCGTAGGTTCGAGCGTTGCTCTCAGACAGCTTTGCTGTCGTTTCATTTGCTGTCGTTTCATTTAAACCCTGACCGAATAATATTTTAGCTTGTAAAGCTTTCTTAACAAACATTCTTTCAATTTTTTCTCTAAATGTAGGATTTTGAATACTATCTAATTCTTGAATCATCTTCTTATCAGCTGCATGTCGAGAACTTAGATCATGATTTCGATAAGCTAAATCATGCCTGTAAGCTGCGGCATCTACTCTATTTATCGGTTCTTCACCTGGTTTCGGATTATTATTCTCATCTAGTCTTATATCTAATCGAGTTCCTGGACCAGTATATGAATGACCAGGAAGATGTTTTTCTTTCGAATATTTACTCCAAATAAAGCCAGGAAAGTTTTCTAATGTTTTTTGTATATCACCACCGAAGTGGTATGGAACTTTGTTCTTGTCACCTCCAATATGCTGACAGTTTGAGTTTTTATTTTTGTTTAATAGATAATTCAATAAATCTAAATTAGAAATTTTTAATTTAGTTAAATTTTCGGAATTTGTAGAATTCATTTTAAAAGATAAAATAAATGTTTTACCTTATGGACCAAAGGTCCTGAGGTTATTACCGAATCATACTAGGACTTAGATATATTCCAGAACCATCCTTAGTTTCTTTAATTTCAATTAAATCATCAACATTGTGGAGAATATTTTTAAGAACTCGTTTTCCTTCATCAACTAATTTTAATTTACTAATAAAATTATCTACTACTCCTTCGCCCCTAGCAACTTTCTCTAACTCTCTATTATGTCGTTTTTGTTCTTCTAATGCTGCCTTCTCTGATTTATTTTTATTTACTGCTTGGACAATACCAGCTGTCCCACCTGCAACACTTCCTGCAGCTGCTATGCCTCCTATAATTAGTGGAATTAATGGGAGAATTCCACCATTCTTTCTTCTTGTAATTGAATATTCTCTATCATTGGTTTACTTATGTAATACTTTTTTTTATTAATAGTAATAGTTTTAGGGGTATTTTTGTCAACAATATTACGTAATTTTAATTCAACAGTTTTATTATTATTACTTTTCGCTTGCGACATTTTTAATAAAAAAATTTTAAGTTATCAAAAATTTTAATCTATTCTAGTTATGAATAAATTATAAGTTAAGAATTTTTTTAATCTATTCTAGTTATGAAAAATTTTAAGTTACCAAAAAATTTTAAGTTACCAAAAATTTTAATCTATTCTAGTTATGAAAAAAATTAATTAATCGACTAAGTCTTGGGCTTTAACCTATCGGAGCGAAGCTCCTCTGGCTTTAGCCGATCCTAGCCATCTTTCCATTAAGAATTTCAATAGAATATTTTACATCTTCTAGCAATAAACCATAAGCCATCAATGAAGTTGTGGAATCTTTTTTTTCAATATTAATTGTAACATCACAACCAGTCTTGATAATATCTTCAGATTGTGCACTTAAATCGAAACAGAAAACAGGATATAAATGTCCCCAATCTCCAGGAGTTAATTGTGGTTCAACTCCAAATTCTATACAAAGATTTCGATAAGAATCATATCCTTCCATAAATTGATTATTGGTATCATCGAATCTTAATGGATCAATTGGATAACGGGTTTGATTTAATGAAACTTGTAAACTTCGAATTGTATTAATATGGAAGATATTATTGTTCTTATCAAAACTTGGAGAATTATTTCTTTGAAAAGTTAGTAATAAATAACTTGGTGTATTCTCAGTTCTAGTAAAATGCCAGTTAAATCTTTGTTCGGAAAAAGTTACTGAACTAGCAGTTCTCTTTAGAAAATTTACTGGAATTGGTTTGTTAGTATTTAATCTTTTTGCAATAGCTGTTTCAATCTCTAAACTAGGAGTAATATGCTTAATCCACCATTCAAGTCTATCAATTTTTAAATATGCTTTTTTTCCAGTCTTACCAAAAAAGATTAATTCATTATTTGCTGTACGATGAATTATTAATTTAAATTTTAATTGATATGATATTTTATCATAATCTAAATATCCGAATAATGGAGACAATGACCAATTTACTGTCTGTTTACTTTTTTTGTTAAATTCACGTCTTTCTTTATATGCTTCATTATTTGTTTTATTTAAATGTTTTGCAATATTTTCTACATCTTTCGCAATTCCTGCGGCATCTGTTCCAGCGTGAGTTAAATCATCAATAATTATACCATCATTAGTATCAGGAAACCAACCTTCGATTTCATGCTTTTTATTATTTTCACCAATTGTTATAAATCTAAGCATTGTATCAATTACACCTGGGGAATCACTTATTGTTTCTATATTTTGAGTTGCAACATCTAAACGCATTTGTGTAAATAATCTTGGAAAAAAATTATTCTCTAGTGTAATATTATCGGTATCTGGTAATGGTGTTGTAAAATTAGCATCACTATATAAAGAATATTCACAGTGTAAAAATGAATCAGGTAAATATAAATAGCTCTGCTGATTATCAACTTCAAAAATTAAATGACCTCCAGTGTTTACTCTACTGGAAGATCCGGGATTCATAGCAATTCTTATATAGTCATTCTTTTTTTGATTGTAACTGGTGAACGGAGGATCATCTAATCTAAATTTATTTTCGATAAGCGAAGGCATTTTTATAAGAAATAATTTGACTTTTTGTTTTTCTCACAGACAGAAAAAAAATTTTTACTAAAATATAATTTTAGAATTTTACTAAATATAATTTTAGAATTTTGCTAGACCAGCTCCGCTACAGCTTTGCTGGTTAGACCGAAGGTTGCTGCTCACGCCATTACCTCTTATTTCTTCAATTGTTTTTTCATTATGTTTACTATCACCATCCACAGCTATGTTAGCAATTTTGTTCTTTGTTTCATCTGAAAGTTTTTTTAATTTTTTTAGTTCTTCAGAATCATTCCTAAGTTTACGAATAGCTTCTAGTTGTTTTAATTCGTTTTGAGACTTGACAGCATTTGATATTGCACTAGCTGTACTACCTATAGCAGCTGCTCCTTTTGCGGCAGATGTAATCAAATCTTTATTATTTTTTATCAAGTTAACGATACTTCCAATACCAGAAAAGATGCCATCCCCTTCTTTTTGAACGGCACCTGCGGTGCCTAGGAACTTTTCTGTTCCGATTGTTTCTCTATTATCATAATGATAAACAGGATTCATACGTGGTTCATGAGCAATTCTTTGATTTGAAGCAAAATGTTTAAGATTATGTTTATAAATTATAGGCATTTTTTAGGATTAAATTTGACTTTTGGGAAAAAATATTTACGATCGGCTAAAGCCTCGAGGAGCTTCGCTCCGATTGGTTAGTAACCTGAGGACCTTTGGTCCGTCTAAGATTTACGTTTGTGAATGGACAACAACTTCGAGATAACTTTATTAATTGCCTGTTGCACTTTATCTATTGCGTCAAGCAGCGTGTGATGTACTTTAATTTCTCTTCTATTAACTTGCATTTTCTGCTGATTAATCGTCAACGCCGTTTTAAGAGCATTTAACTTAATTTTAAGAACATCTAATTGTCTTTTAACAGCATCTAACTGTTCTTTATTTTCTTTAGAGTTTTCTTGTAAATTTTTCTTTAATTCATTTTCTAAATTGATTTTAAGAGTTTTCATTTTATCAACTTTTTGATTAAGTGAGTTTACTTCATTTATTATTCTATTCATCTTTTTCATTTGTTGAGTAATTTTAGAACTCAATTCATCAACACTTTTTTGGAATGTAGTTTGTAACTGCTTTAAATTTTTTTTAATTCTTTCAGGTAGATTTTCTATTTCATCTTCTAATTGTTCTTTTAACATTTTTATCTGATGTTTATTTTTAATTACAGCAGATTTTAAATTTAAAGAAAGTAATATTAAAATTTTTGATTGTTCAGAAATCTTTTTAAAAAGTTTTGCTATATCTGCTTCTAGCTCTCTATCCTTTTTATCAAGTTTTAATAATTTTTCGTTTAATGATTTGTCATTAAGTTTAAGCAACTTCAATTCATTCATCAGTGGAACCAAAACATCGTTTATATATTTTTCTTTTAAATCATTGATTTGTGTATCAACATATTGTTTATTTGTTAACTCTGTATTTTGTTGCGGAAGAATAGAAAGATGCAATGGACCAGATAAAACGTCTCCAGTTTTCATGATATAATTTTCTATCTCTATTTCTAATTTACGATTATTCGGGATATATGCACCTCCACCAACATTTGGTAACATCATTTTTTAACAATAAAAAAATAAATTTTTTTCTAATAAAAATAAAAAAATGGAAACCCCAAATTTAAAAAAATTATATTCGTCCGCATCATCCTGTTCTTCTTATTCGACGAGATCAACGGGATTTGAAAATAAATGTTTTGTTAATAATAATAATAATAATACTATTACAAATCCATGTATAGATGTTAATCTTTTGTTTGAATTACAAGCCGAAATATTTAGAGAACAGACTAAAGGTTTACCTTCTATAGAAACTAATTATTGTTTATTTCCAGGTGATCCATTTATTAAATTTATGGAGATTGTAAGTAAATATAATGATGTAGCTTATGTTGAATTAAATAAAGAAAATATGGTTATAATAGGTCATAATAATGTATATGGGTTTATCAGAGCAGTTTTGCCGATTAGTAATACTGATTGGATAGAAACTAAAATTATTAATTATATCAATATTAAAGAATTAGTTAAAAAATTAAAATCTTTTTCCAAAGAAAAAATTAGATTATTTGTTGACGATCAAAATCAATATAACATTCACATAGAGAGTAAAAAACATAATGAAGAATTACTATGTCAAGTTTATTATAGAGACACAATTTATAAACAAGAAACATTAGAAATGCCCCAAAGATATGATGATGATACGTATATAGGATTATATTCAAACTTAAATATTAATTTGTTAAAATCTTATATGAATGGTTTAGCTCAACAAGAGAAAATTTATATGTGGACTACACCTTATACTATTAACAATGACCATAATCATAATAAACGAACCGAAGGTTCTAGGGCTTTGCCCGATCTTAAAGAATCTTATGATAATAATGATAATAATATAGATGATAATAATATAGATGACAATTGATTGATTCTCCATTCATTGGGTATTGGGCGGGCATAGCGAGATTAAGGAGTTCACCACTTCGAACCCCCGGCATGGCACTTATGGGTTACTTAGATGTTAGTAGTCCCTACTTAGGTCCCTATATATCATTATTAATGCAGCCTTCACGTTACCACTTTATTAGACCTCCAAGTAGCTGGATTACAGGCGCTTGCCAAAGCACCCGGTCGGGCTGAGACATAGTATAATGGTTATATTATATATTGGAATTAATAGGTGTTTATATAGTTAATAGGTGACTGGATCCATCATCAAGGGCCTCCAGGTAGCTGGATTACAGGTGCTAGCCACACACCCGGCCGAAATTAATAAGTGACTGGGAGCGGGTTCGAACCCAGGCACGTCTGGACCATAGCCAGAGACAGTAACCACTGTGCCACCCGCTCGCTGATGATGATAGATGATGATAATATAGATGATGATTCAGAAACATCTGAAAATGGTGTAAATGGTAAAAAAGATTATAAAAATATTAGTAATTATAAAAATTTATCTAAATTTCATTTTCTTACAATTGAAAATAATAATGATGGTATAGTTGAAGATACTGTTAGACAACTATGCGTCGGGTCTACAAAATTTAAATTAGGATTTACATCTAATCAATTTAAAATTTTATCATCTTTAATAAAAACTAAAAGTGATTCAGATTATGGTGGTGTTATTAAATTTTCCAAAAGAGATCAAAGACCAATATTTTTCTCTATTATATTATTATCAGATAAGAAATGTAATTTAGAATTAGATATTCCAATAAGAGAATGGTATCCTATCAGGAAAAGGTATCCAATCCCAAAAAGTGTAATTTATGATGTTGAAGAAACAATTTATGATGATGATGAAAAATCAATTGATGATGATGATGATGAAGAATCAATAGTTAGTGAAAATAAATTTAAATTATCTTTTGATAAAACATTATATGATGAAACTTAATATGATAAAACTTAATAGAAAATACCAAAATATTCGATAAATATATTTTCATATGTAATAAGTTTATAGATGTAATAAATTTTTTAGATGTAATAAGTTTATAGATGTAATAAGTTTATAGATGTAATAAGTTTATAGATGTAATAAGTTTATAGATGTAATAAATTTTTTAGATGTAATAAGTTTATAGATGTAATAAGTTTATAGATGTAATAAATTTTTTAGATGTAATAAGTTTATAGATGTAATAAGTTTTTAGATGTTATAAATTTTTTAGATGTTATAAAATTTTTAGATGTAATAAAAAAATTATTATTCCCACGTGTCATCATCATCACTTAAATTACTCTCACAGATGATTGTTTGAAATATTTCAGCTTGAATATCTTCTCCGTTATAAGGTAACATAATTTCATTTTCATCTGGTGCTTGACGTTTAAGAATATTTATTTCACCAGAAAATTTTTTTTCTTCAGTATTATTATTTTTATCAGGAATACTAATTCCAGTTTCTAAAGATCTTTTCCATGGTTTATTAACTGTAGTCGATAATGTTTTCCCCGAATATAATTTTAGAAAATCTTCTACTTTTACTTTATCTTGTGAATATCCTTTGAATGTTTTCTTTTCACTAAGTCTCCCTTGTTCATCTACAGTAATACAGTATTTTACTTTAGGTGCAATAAACATTGCAAAAATAATTCCACCATTTCCATAATCATTTTTCCCTTGACACAAATCTCCTCCAACATATCCAGCAGCGTCTAATTTATTAAAGAGCTCATTGGAAATATATATTGAATCAGTATCTGTATAATGAATGTATTTTTCTTTGAAACCATTAATTTCTAAAATAAAGTTATTCATGATTCTTCTAGAGTGAGAAAGAATGAAAGAACCTAAGTGTGATGGCATGAATGACGTCTTCCCATCTTTTACAATATTAGTTTTGAGAAATTCATCATCTTCCATTTCTACTTTCGCTAAATATTGTTCATCATTTAATTTTTCATAATCTTTTACTTCTTGAGTGAAATTTTTTCTCAATGTATTCTCATTCCATAAATGATATTTAGTGGTTATATCTTTTTGCACAGTTTTGCCATATAGCGAATTCATCAATAATTTAATTAACTCATCACCTACAGTATTTCCTTCTGTTTTATATCTTTTTCTCAAATTAAAAAGTTTTTCAATATAATTTCGAAATGGTGAAACTTGATAATTTTTTTCATAAATTATACCATCAGTAATATGTAAGATTTTCCCCCCACATCTAACAATTTCTTGTATGTCAACAGAAGTTAATACATCATAACATATACCATTTCTAAACCTGATTACTTTTACATGAGAATTATTATTTTGATTTTTAACTTTATCTTTAATAGGAACTGGTTGGAAAAACATATCATTCGGATATTGAAACACAACAGAGAATATTCCAGTTTTAGGTCTAAATGTTTGTGTATTAAATTTATATACTATTTCCCGCTCTTCTTCTTGACGAAATTTTCTAGCTGATTCAGCTTTAGGGTATTCTGAATTTTCATCATACATAGCTGATGGATATAAAGATGTTGCATCAAAAGCCATTAGAAATTCATTTTTTTGTTCAAGTAGTTGATTTGAAATTTTCTTACAAATTTCAGTTTTATCTCCTAAATCTCGATACTGTTTCATTAAATCTATTAAATTATTTCCAGGGGACAAAGCACCACCAGCGTAGCGACCAGGTAAATACTGTTTTAATATTGGTAACAAGATGCTACAAAATGGCGATATGTATTTTCTTATATTTGCTGAAACTCTTCCACCTTTAACAGATTTTCTAATATAATTTCTAGCCCATAAATCTATATGAGAATGAATATTTATATTGTCATTTTGTACGCTTTTCATCCAACCGTTAAATGTTAAAGCAGAGGATGTCAAATTAGTAGTTATATCTTCACCAACTAAATCTTGCATAACATTATTATATTTGTAGATACAAAAAGCTAAAGAAAGAATATCGTTAACTAAATATGGTCTCCATTCATTTTCTTTTTCTTTATAATTTTCATGTGTTATGTCTCCAATTTCATAATTTAATTTACACACATTGGTAGGAATTTTAAAATTCTCACACCATTTAGAAAGACTTGTTTTTACATGTTGATAACTACATTTCATTATAATAGTTTGAAGTGCTAATTTACCTGAAGGTGAATCTTTTTTCATATTGTTTTTAAATCTAAAAGATTTTTGAATGTATCTACTAACACATTCAGTTGTATAAGGATTTTGTAATGAAGCAGTCAATATTCCTCTTGAAGTTTTAAGAGG
The DNA here is from genome assembly GCA_907163375.1 of Prostheceraeus crozeri. NCBI lineage: Eukaryota > Metazoa > Platyhelminthes > Polycladida > Euryleptidae > Prostheceraeus > Prostheceraeus crozeri. The sequence continues at coordinate 68,437 of CAJQUW010014897.1, forward strand.
CGGTTTAGATAATTTAAAATTAGCTTTTATCGGAAAATAGGAATCAAAACCTGATGAATTGTGAGCTATTAAAGTTACTCTAGAATAACTAAATTTTCCAAGAGTTTTAAAAAATTGATGGATCGGACATACGTCCTCTGGGTTTCCCCGATCGAACATTCATCATCCTCAGTTCTCGTAAATATTTTCACACAATTTTGAAGTTTATTAAATTCTAATTCAGTTAAATTATTATACTCATTAATCTGTTTTTTAAGTTTTTTAATTTCATCTTCATCTTTTGATCGTTTAATTTTAATCATATCACTTAGCAAACGTGTTTCTAATTCTTTCAATCTTTGTTTCGGTAAACAACATATAAATTTATTAAAATTAATAGCTCCTACAGCGTAAGGAATAGGATGAGCTGTTGAACAGTTAGGATCGGGAAAAGTTTCGAGATCCCAAATATATGTTGAACCATAGTCAATTTTTTTCTTTGTTATGATTTTATATGGACGCGTTGTTAGATTTTCATCAGTAACTGTTTTATATATGGGTTTGAAATTATTTTCAATTTCTCTAATAGCTTTTAATTTATGAGATTTATTAATTAAACAATAGTGACCAATTGTTGAACCTGCGTGAAAATAATTGTAATAAACATAATTATGAAACGTTTCAATTCCTCTAGGATTTAAATGACGATTGGCAGGACTATAATATTGAACACATTCTCCAAAATATTTATTGAATTGAGAAAATTTACAGTTTGACATTACTCCTGTTCTGGATGTGGCTTTCTCTTTATATAAAAAATTATTAAACATTTCTTTCATCATTTCTCCTTGTTCTTCATTAAAAAAAAAAAACAAAAATTAAAAAAAAAAAAAAAGAACAAACAAAAAAAAAAAAAAAAAAAATAAAAAAAAACAAAAAAAAAAAAGAATAAGAAAACAAACTAAGAAAATCCCCCAACCCATTACCCTTATCTTATCCCCCCCCCCCCCACCCCCCCCCCCCCCCCCCCCCCACCCCCCCCCCCCAACCCCCACCCCCCCCCCCCCCCCCCCCCCCCCCCCCCCCCCACCCCCCCCCCCCCCCCCCCCACCCCCCCCCCCCCCCCCCCCCCCCCCCCCCCCCCACCCCCCCCCCCCCCCCCCCACCCCCCCCCCCCCCCCCCCCCCCACCCCCCCCCCCCCCCCCCCCCCCCCCCCCACCCCCCCCCCCCCCCCCCCCCCAACCCCCCCCCCCCCCCCCCCCCCCCCCCCCCCCCCCCCCCCACACCCCCCCCCCCCCCCCCCCCCCCACCCCCCCCCCCCCCCCCCCCCCCCCCCCCCCACCCCCCCCCCCACCCCCCCCCCCCCCCCCCCCCCCCCCCCCCCAACCCCCCCCCCCCCCCCCCCCCACCACCCCCCCCCCCCCCCCCCCCCCCCCCCCCCCCCCCCCCCCCCCCCCCCCCCCCCCCCCCCCCCCCCCCCCCCCCCCCCCCCCCCCCACCCCCCCCCCCCCCCCCCCCCCCCCCCCCCCCCCCCCCCCCCCCCCCCCCCCCCCACCCCCACCCCCCCCCCCACCCCCCCCCCCC